>JAXCGZ010015105.1:70000-75000 GCA_037179515.1 Halocaridina rubra
TTGTTGCTCGCATAAATACTGGGTCAGAGAGCATTATAATAACTGTTGTATACAACCCACTAAGGAACCAAAATAGGCTTGAAGTTTATGAGGAAAGTCATATAGGTACTATTGAAGTCATAAACTCAGTTGTTAACATGGCACGGGAAAAAAAATGTAGGATTTTGATTATGGGAGACTTTAATCATAAAGAGATAGATTGGATAAATCTTGACCCACACAGTGGTGAGGACTCATTCGGGGCAAGATTCCTAGATTGCGTACAAGGGAATTTCCTACACCAACATGCAATGGAACCAACAAGGGCCAGGAGTGGAGATGAGCCATCACTACTTGATCTAGTGTTGACAGATAATGTGTTGGATATTGAAAAAATTGAGTATGAACCACCAATTGGAAAGAGTGACCACTGTGTGTTGTTGATGGAGTATATCATTGAAGATATTCTTCCTGAGAGTAGAGGCACTGAGGACATGAGGAGGAACTATCCGAAAGGAGATTACATCAAAATGAATGAGCTTTTTGCAGTTATTGACTGGAGAACCTTATTTTACAACAAATCTGTACAAGAAATGTATGACATCTTTTGTGAGAAATATGGGAAGATAGTAGATTGCTGCATACCTGACACCAAAGTAGGTGTAATTCATGCCAGAGAGAAATGGTTCGATAATGGGTGTAAAAGAGCTAAGGAGTGGAGAGACAAATGCTGGAAAAGGTATAGGAGGAGAAAAAACATAAATGCCTGGCAAACCTACAAAAGAGCAAGAAATGACTACCTAAGTAAAAGGAGAGAGGCAGAGAGAGACTATGAGAGGGACATCACCAGGAAGGCTAAAGAAAATCCCAAGCTTTTCCACAGCTTTATCAGAGGAAAACTGAAGGTAAAAGAACAGGTTTTAAGGCTAAAGAGAGCGGATGGAAGCATCACTGAGACGGATGAAGAGATCTGCAAAGAATTGAACAAGGAGTTTCAGTCAGTATTTACAGTAGAAAATACCCCACCCCCTCAGATTGCAGTGATAGAAGCTCAAGGGCCGGTATTAGAGAACATCAACCTTGCAGCCACAGAGGTATGCAAAGCGCTGATGGATTTAGATGTTCATAAAGCTACAGGTCCTGATGACATATTCCCTCATGTGCTTAAAAAATGCGCAAACACAATATCAGTGGCACTAAGTATCATATTTAAGGAGTCACTGGAGTCGGGGGAGATTCCAAGATGCTGAAAACAAGCAAATGTGATACCTATCTTCAAAAAAGGGAAGGAGGGATACGGCTCTGAACTATAGACCAGTTTCCTTGACCAGCATAGTTTGCAAAGTTATGGAGAAACTACTAAGGAAACATATCTCTCTTCACTTGGAATCCTTCAACTTTTTGTCAGTGAGGCAACATGGCTTCAGAGAAGGTAGATCAACAGTAACAAACTTATTAGAATTTTATAATGCGGTAAGCCATATCTTACAGGAAAGAGAGGGCTGGGCAGATTGCATATTCCTAGACTTCCAGAAAGCGTTTGACACTGTTCCACATGGGAGACTTATTAGGAAGCTGCAATCAATGGCTAGAATAGGTGGAAATGTTTTGGAATGGATAAAAACTTACTTAGAAGGAAGGGAACAGATGGTTAGAGTAAGACCCTCAGTGTCTGAATGGAGAAGAGTTAGTAGTGGAGTTCCACAGGGTTCAGTTTTAGGGCCACTTTTGTTCCTTGTATATGTAAATGACCTACCAGAGTCTGTAAATTCATTCATGAATATGTTTGCAGATGATGCAAAGATTGTGAAGAAAGTAAAAAACGAGATCAATGGTAGAGAACTTCAGGAGGATCTAAATAATCTGCATGAGTGATCAGAAAAGTGGCTAATGAAATTCAATACTTCAAAATGTAAGGTAATGAGAATGGATACAAGTGCAAGAAGGCCCAAGCTTGACTACTCGGTGGCTGGAGTACAACTTCAAGAGACAGAAAATGAGAGATATCTAGGAGTAAACATACTGGCAGATTTGTCTCCAGAAATACATATAAATGGCATATTAAAGGCAGCATATGCATTCTTATCAAATGTAAGGGTAGCCTTCAGGTACATGGACAAGGAAATATTCAGAAATATTTATGTAAGCTATGTGAGGCCAAAACTCGAATATGCAGCCCCCTCTTGGAATCCGCACTTGAAAAAGCACATAGCTAAGCTTGAAAAAGTTCAAAGACATGCCACGAAACTGGTGCCAGAAATACGCAATCTCAGTTATGATGAGAGGCTGATGGAATTAGACTTACCATCACTTGAAGCTAGAAGAGTGAGGGGGGATATGGTGACAGTCTTTAAATTCCTTCATGGTTATGATAGAGTGGATAGGGATCGATATTTTGATATGGCTGGCTCTAGAACTAGAGGTCATAGTTTGAAGCTTCGTAAGAAAACTTGTTTGCAGGATGTAAGGAAATACTTTTTCAGTGTAAGAGTAGTTGATAATTGGAATTGGCTAAGCGAGGAGGTAGTTAATGCTATCTCAATCCATAGTTTTAAGGACAGGTATGATAAGTATCACTAAGTATAAAATGGAACCGATCAGGAGACAGGAAGATACGAGCTTTGGGCTCTTTCCCGTAAACACAATTAGGTAATCACAATTAGGTCATCACACACAGAATAAACATACTTGTCGATTTGTCTCCAGAAATGCATATAAATGGCATAGTAAGGGTAGCATATGCTTTCATAGCATATGTGAGGGTAGCCTTCAGGTACCTGGACAAGGAAATGTTCAGAAAATATTTATGTGAGGCCAAAGCTTGAATATGCAGCCCTCTTTTGGTATCTGCACTTGAAAAACACGTAGTTAAGCTGGAAAAAGTTCAGATTCATGACACGAAGCTGGTGCCAGAAATACACAATCTCAGTTATGATGAGAGGCTGAGGGAAATAGTCTTACCATCACTCGAAGCTAGAATATTGAGGGGGATATGGGGATGGTTTTTAAATTTCTTCATGGTTATGACAGAGTAGATAGGGATTGATATTTTGATATGGCTGGCACTTGAACTAGAGGTCATTGTTTGAAGCTTCGTAAGAAAACTTCTTTGCAGGATGTAAGGAAGTACTTTTTAGTGTAAGAGTAGTTGATAGTTGGAATTCGCTAAGCAAGGAGGTAATTAATGCTAACTCAATCCATAGTTTTAAGGGCAAGTATAATAAGTATCACTAAGTACAAAATGGAACCAACCAGGAGACGAGAAGCTACGAGCTTGGAGCTCTTTCTCGTAAGCACATTTAGGTAATTACAATTACTTGATTACACACACACACACACTGCTCATGTTCCGGGATACGCTCCAAATTAGCTGATTTTAAGCGTTACACAAATATAGTTCTACACAAGTCTGCATTTTTGTCTAGTCCTTCTTAATTATTCTTATTGTCTTCATTAACTCTGATTTGTGCCAAATATCCACGTTTTTATGCTTATATGTGATTCCACTTTAATATATTGAAATAAATAAAGCTCTGGTTGGCCAATGCAGACATTACTGCATTCAATAACATTAGTTGTGGTTAAATGACCATCCTTTTCTATGGGCTGACGCTTGCAAAATTAGCATTATACTTTTAGAATTTTTCAAGAAATAAAGGCAATATTTTCCGAAGCTGTCTGTAAGTGATCGATGATCTTGATGCAAATTAAAAAGTAAATAGATTTTTTTTCCGTGATTTTCTGGTGATGACTTCCGGAGTCCATGTACAATTTCGGTAGGTTTGTGATGTCATAAAGTAAAGGTACAATTTTTTAGTTTTTGTTTTCCTTGACTCAGCCACCCACTTCAAGAGGGTATTACAACCATTGTATATTTCATGCATGTTTATTTGAAGCTATATGCTTTACTTTTGTGTGTGTGTGTGTGTGTATTTATATATATACATACATATATATATATATATATATATATATATATATATATATATATAATATATATATATATATATATATATATATATATATATATATATATATATATATATATATATATATATATATATATATATATATATATATATATATATATATATATATATATATATATATATATATATCTAGTATATAGGAAAATCGATCACGAAAAAGAAAAACAGTCACTTGTTATACTAATGAATCGGGGGCCGTGGTATCTTATTGTTAAAGCACGCAAGTCGGGAAGTGAAGAGGTTAAGAACGTGAGTTCAATCCCCACCTCGGAGCGTTTGGATGGGCATCCATCCTTGATCTCGCAGCTCCAACCATCTGTTTCTACCTTCATGCGATGGAGACTCATTTTGACAAAAAACGGGAAAAAATTACACTCTGAAATCATCCACGATGGAACGAAAACGATGTAGTGCTGAAACCTATATAATGTGTTTTACTTCACAGTGATAGAATGTAAACATGAAAATATGATCTATCGTGAACTACATTAAGAGAAGCAGAAGAAATGTTTATACTTAAAATCAAACAAATTATTGCAATTTATCAGGCTGTGAGCTAATGAGAGATATGCATATTGATTGGTGTCTTTGAACACAGAATAATGAAAGTGGACACAGAGAGGAATGGGCTCTAATAAGGGGATTCTGGCTGGATGTGGGTTCTCTAGCTCTTTACTTTCCCACGTGCTCCCCCAACCATTGAGCTGCTGCGGCCTCCGATCTTGCAAATGTATGCACTGTAATAAGAAAAACACTGAATAAAAAAAAAGCAATTAATAACTTAGGCGTGTTATTAGGTATACCTTTTGTAAAGCATATTTAATTAGTTACTAGAAAAAATATCGTATTAATCTTTTTTGTCGTTTTAAGTGTCATACTTCGTCCTCGTTCAACTGAGGAAGGAGGTAGACAGGTTGTAGTTGTGGGAATAAAACTGATTACCCTTCCTAACGCCCCACGGCTGTTTCGGACCCGTTTTTGTCAGGCTCGTCATTTGCCGACTTGCTCTCCTACACACACACACACACACAC
>JAXCGZ010015105.1:80000-92500 GCA_037179515.1 Halocaridina rubra
GGGGATTGTAGAAGATCATTGATGAAGAGAAGTGGAACACCACTGGTAACAGAGAAAGGGGTAGATGTCGCACCATCAACTGCTACAGATATAAAACGGTCAGTAAGAAAACTGGAAATCAAAGAACAGAAAGAAAGGGTAAAGCCATAAGCAGGGAGTTTAGCCAACAGAGCCTTGTGCCAGACTCTATCAAAAGCCTCAGAGATATCAAGAGCGACGACAAATGATTCCCCAAGGTTCCTCAGAGAAGATGACCATACATAAGTAAGATAGGACAGGAGATCACCAGTGGATCTTACCTTGCAGGAGCCGTACTGGTGATCGGAGATAATTGAGTTAGATTCAGGGCGTTTCAAGAAGTGAGCATTGAGCAAAGTTTTGTAAACTTTAGCAATAGAGGAGGCTAGGGCAAAAGCTCGGTAGTTTGAAGGAATAGTGGTCACCCTTCTCAGGAACAGGTTGAACTAGATAATGCTTCCAAGATGAAGGATAGATATATGATGACAGAATGAGGCAAAAAATACGTCAGAGCACGGGAGCCAGTTCATCTGCAAACTCCTTAAGAAACCTTGCAAGGTTACCATTGATACCAGTGCCTTGTTTGTCTTTAGTGAGTGAAGAACCTTATGAACTTTGCATGAAGAAATGATACGGGAGTGCATAGGGCTAGAGAGGGGTAGAGATTGAGGAACGGGTGCCCTGGAATCATTTATATAAGAGCTGGTAGAAAAATGAGAGCCAAATTGAGTGGCTTTGTTAGTGGGATAGCAAGCTATTGAGCCATCAGATCGAATGAGAGGAGAAAACTTGAGTTTCAGAAGTTTTTGGAGAGGATTTTGGCTAAGGACCAGGAGCAATTGTCAGTGGGAAAGAAGTTAAGGTCATCAACTTTCCTTCTTATAAAGAAAGCCTTTCACCTTCGAATCTGAGCAGTACAGCGATTCCTAGCAACAATAAAAGCAGAGCGAATTAAATCGGAAGTAGAGGCTTGGTAAGATCGGTGTGCCTGATTCCTGGCCTGGATGGCCATGGAGCAGACATGGTTTAACCAAGGTTTAGGGGGAGAGAAAGCTTTTGTAGAAGAGGGAATGTATGCCTTCATTCCTGTGGTCATGATCTCGGCAACTTTTAGTGCTACCTGATCAGGGTTGCAGGACTGAAAGCAGTAGTCATTCCATGGGAATTCAAAGAGGAACTTACGCAAATATTCGTGTTGGGTACGCTCAAAGTGCCAAAGATAGCACTGAGTAGGAGGGATTGATGGAGAGGGAGTGAAAATGGAAAAGATTGAGATCATAGAGTGGTCATATTTACCAACAGGGGAAAGCACAAAATGAGAATAATTTGAAGGGTTATAAGTAAAAAATAAATCTAGAATGTTTACTGCATGTTCGTGACGATTAGTAACACGAGTAAGATGTTTGATAATTTGCTCCAGATCGTGAGTAATAGAGAAAGCAAGAGCCTCACTTCCTCCCACATCAGTGTGAGAAGAATGAAGCAACTCACCGTGGTGTACATTGAAGTCTCCAGTGTAGAGATCATCGGCATGTGGGTGAGAAGATAGCAAGGACTCATGGCACGAGGACAGATATTCAAAGAAAGACACAAACTCGGTGGAGTTTGGAGAACAGTAACAGAAGCAAAGGAAGATAGTGGTAGTTGAGAGATATATTTTTAGTCAGAGAACATCAAAGTCGGGAGATTAAAGGTCAATGAGCCTGGCAGTAGGAGTGTTAGCATTGCAGTAGGCACAAACCCCACCTTTGGAACAAAAACGAGTATACAAATTACAGTGAGAGACTTGAAAAGGGTCAGTGGAAGCATGTATAGACAGCTGGCTTTCAGAGAGGAGGAGGAGGTTAGGGAGTAAAGTACCCAAGTGCTGTTCCACAGACGAAAGATTAGATTTCAGCCCACGACTGTTAGAATAGTGAAGAGTGAGAGAAGCATATCTATTGGGAGGTGCAAGGTTAAGTGCAGAACCATTACTACCACCAGTCGTGTCTGCCCTCAAGCCAATAGTGGAGTCAACATGAACCCCATGGACTTTCCATAAATATTAACAAATGTGAGGAAGAAAGAGAAAATAAGAGACAGACGTGGGGAAAATTTTGACTTGTCAAATGTAATGGAATACCAAGAGATGTGTAATGAATACTCCAGAATATTCAGTGTAGATGTAGACATGAGGAAAAAACCGTCCTGAAGGAAGACTCAACCTGGAACTGTCTGGACCAGTCCTAGTTGCATCCTAATACCTTCAGTCATAGTCTTTCAATGGTCGGCTGGTGCATGGCCAACCTACTAACTGCTTCATCACATGGAAACTCCTCTCACACCGGTCCATAACAGGTCACTGAGCTAGCAGATGCGATAATTCACTTTGACCTATGTCATCTATACACAATCTTCCTCCGCTCATTCCTATCTCTTGCACGCACTTTTCCTTGCTCCACTGACATGCTACCTGCATTAAATACCCTTTTCATGCCATCCATCCATATCATTCTAAGTTTCACTCATCCTTTCCATGTGTTCAAACCAAATCAACACTCTCGTATCTAACTTATCTGACAGCTTCCTATCAACTCCCTTTCTCTGCCTGACATCCTCATTTCTTAGAGTATCTATTCTAGATACACCAACCATACTTCTCAAACACCTCATCTCCATTACATTCAAGTTGTTTGATTCATCCTCTCTTGTATTCTAAGTCTCTGCTCCATACAATGCTGTCGCTGCAATCATACCTTCATATATCCTTCTCTTTGCATTCATTCCCAAATATCTATTTCTCATTACACTTTTCAACTCACCCAGACATTTACTTGCTTCCTTCACTCTATGACTTATCTCTGAATCAAAAAATCCACTGCTTAATACGTGCGACCCCAGATACTTAAAACTCTCAACTTCTTCAAACAACTCCCCATTCACCCCTGCATTCAGTGTGACAACATTATCGCTCCTTGTGCATCTCATGGATTTACCATTACCAATATTCACCCGCAACTTCCTTCTTTCACACACCCTAACAAACTCAGTAATTAAATGATTCGGTTTATACACACCATCAGCTACCAGAACAGTATCATCCGCAAATAGCAGCTGACTCAATTTCCACCACCTTCCCATGCTCACGCATTGGTTCCAAGCCTTTGTCTAATACTCGTTCATTTACTTCCCTTACCACTCCATCCATATATACATTAAGCAATCATGGAGACATTACACAACCTTGATGTAACCCTACATTCATCTCAAACCAATCACTCATAACATTCCCAACCAACACACATGGTCTACTGTTCTTGTAAAAACTCCTCAATGCATTCAACAAACTTCCACTTATTCCATAGTCACAACATTCTCCACAACCCTTCTCTTTCTATCCTGACATATACTTTCTCAAAGGCCATAAAACCCCAAAAAGTGTCCCTACCTATATCTAAGAACTTCTCACACTGCTGCCTTACCACAAACACCTTATCCACACATTCTCTTCCTTTCCTAAACCCATAATGTTCTTCCCCAATCAATCCCTCAGTACTTTCCTAATTAACTCTATTCCTAAGTATCTCTATTACCACTCTTCCATATGCCTTACCTACTACACTTAGCAAACTAAATCCTTTAAAACTACTACACTCATGCTTATCTCCTTTCCCTTTGTAATGTTGAACTACACATGCACTCTTCCAAGCAACTGGGACTCTCCCTTTCCTGAAACACACATTCTACAACCTAACTATCCATTCTACTAGTAGCTTTCCACCTCTTGATAAGAATTCAACATGACACCCATCTATCCCTTGTGCTTTGCCTGCTTTCCTTACTCTGAATACTAAATGTACCTCCTCTTTTGTTATTTCTATATCATTCTCATCACCTAACATTGGCATAGTAAATTCGTTTCCTTATTTAGCAGTTCCTTGTAATATTCAGCCCCTCTCTCTCTCACCTTTATTTCATCTACTAGCAATTGCCCATCTGCTCCTTTCACCCTATCCTCCCTACCAGACTCACCTTTCATCACTCTTTTCACTTCCTTCCAAAGCATTTTTTTAACTCCTTTCAAAATACTCAGACAAGCTACTTCTCCACCTTACAACCGTTTCTCTCTTTGCCTCCCCTATCACACGCTTTGCTAGCATCCTCCTTGAACAATACCTTTCATACACCTTCACATTACCTACCTTCAACCATATCTCATGTGCCTGCTTCTCTTCAGCCAAAACTGCACTCAGCTGCTCATTCTGCCACTCAGTATCTTTCCTTTTACTTCCACCAGCTAGTTTCCTTCTGCACACTTCCTCTGTACACTTCATAACTTCTTCCTTGAAGCAACCCCATTCTACTTTCACTCCCTCCTCCACTTTCTTTTTCAATAAACTGCACACATTCCTCAGACTAGCCTTACTCTCACAGTCGTTCTCTTTCTTATGCAGTTCATTCACCTTTAGAACCTCTCTTCCTTTCTCGCTCCTCTTCTTTCTGAACTTTCCTCCCGCTCTCACTCAGCTTTCCACTAGAAAATGATCAGATATTCCACCACTAGTTCCTCTCAATACATTTACATTCAATAATTTTCCAATCACCCTCCTGTCCACCACAACATAATCCATTAATGCTTCATCATCTAGTCTTCCTTTATCAATTCTGACCAATGTATACTTTGCACATCATTATTTTTAAATACAGAATTAGCAATCAACATCGCTCTCTCAATACACACATCTGTCATTTTCTCTTCATTCTCATTCCTACCAGGAACTCCATACTTCACAATTACACCATCAAATGGCTCATTCCCCACTCTGACAATCAAATCTCCCTTCAATACCACATTCACATTCATTCCCAAATCTTCCACCCTCTCGCTCAGTTTCATACAAAATTCTTCTCTCTCCTCCTCACTTCTTTTATTGCCAGGTCCATATGCACTAACAAACACCCAAACCTCGCTTCAGAGCCTCATTTTAGCCACTATTATTCGAGATGATACTTCCTTCCATTCCATCACACACTTATTTATCTCTTTATTTGCCAACAGAGCCATTCCCTCTCTTCCTATCCCTCTCTCAACTCCAGACACCTTACCTACCACACTCCCAAATGTCACCTCACAATTCCCTTTTATCTTAGTTTCGCTCAGTGCTAGTACATCCATCTTTCTCTCCACAAATATACTCCCTATCACCTCCCTGTTACTTTCTTTAACACCAAAACCTTGCGCATTCAGAAACCCAATTACTAGGGTTCTGGTTGTATCTCTCCTGCCATAGTACCCCCGCATTTCTTGGCCACTTGTAAGATGTAAAATTACAGAGGTGGGGATTTCCAGTTCCTCCACTCTGCCCCATTTAGCCGACTTTTACAACACGTGGGTTAGCACGGAGGAAGTATTCTTAACCCCTCTCCCGCAGGGGATATTTTACCCCTTAACGGGATATAACAGTTAGCTTCAAGGTTTGCTTCTTCTTTTAGACCTTCCGTGGTGTACTTAATAGCACCATGGCACAGTAAATATGTGTCTTAGGTTCTAGTCCCTGTCAGGGGTAAAATATGATTCATGTTTTTTTTTTTATTATTGATACCTACGTCGCAAGGGATTTGAATTAAATGCATAAACGAGGTCATGATTGAGGTTCGGAAGAAGCTGTTATATGAACAAAAAGGCATTCAGAAGGAATATGCATATTCCTAGTGTAGCAGTTAACTGTGAGTTTTTCTTATTCTTTTAGAACTTCAGTGGTGTAGTTGGTAGCACCTTGGCTCTTTAATTACACGTCTTAGGTTTGGGTCCCTGTTAGGGGTAAAATATGATTAATATTTCCACATTTGTTAATGTGTTTATTTGATTATTATTGATGACTATATAGCAAGGGATTTGAATTAAATGCGAAAACGAACCAACAAGTGAGGTTGGAAAGTTGTAATATGAACAAAAGGCATTCAGAAAGAATGCGTTCATTCCTATTCTAGAAGTTTGCTCTATGGTTTGCTTCTTCTTTTAGATCTTCAGCAATGTTGTTGGTAACGCATTGGCAAAGTAATTATGTAACTTAGGTTAGAGTCCCAATCATAGGTAAAATATGATTCATGTTTTCACATATGTAAATGGGTTTATTTGCTTATATATATATATATATATATATATATATATATATATATATATATATATATATATATATATATATATATATATATATATATATATATATATATATATATATATATACATATATATATATATATATATATATATATATATATATATATATATATATATATATATATATATATATATATATATATATATATATATATATATATATATATATATACTATATATATATATATATATATATATATATATATATATATATATATATATATATATATATATGTATGTATGTATGTATGTATGCATCCATCCATATATCCATACATACATACATATATGCATACATGCATACCTACATACATACAACACATGCATGCATACATACATATATCCATATATATATATATATATATATATATATATATATATATATATATATATATATATATATATATATATATATATATATATATATATATATAAACACATGCATATATTGAAATAGATATAAATATATATATCAATGAAATATTAGCAAGTGACATACAAATGAAAAGAGGTCAGCTACGGAGTAAAAATAAAACGTCTGTGTGCTGAGATCTTTTAGAATGTATTTAGTCCATTTTCACAGTTACTGAAGGTGGACTAAAATGACTCAAAGGTCTCATCATTACGCATTTCTATTTTTCTCCATAGCTGACCCCTATTCATATATATATATATATATATATATATATATATATATATATATATATATATATATATATATATATATATACATATATACATATATACATATATATACATACATATATATATATATATATATATATATATATATATATATATATATATATATATATATATATATATATATATATATATATAGTATGTATGTATGTATGTATGTATGTATGTATGTATGTATGTATGTATGTATGTATGTATGTATGTATGTATGTATGTATGTATGTATGTATGTATGTATGTATGTATGTATGTATGTATGTATGTATGTATGTATGTATGTATGTATGTATGTATGTATGTATGTATGTATGTATGTATGTATGTATGTATGTATGTATGTATGTATGTATGTATGTATGTATGTATGTATGTATGTATGTATGTATGTATGTATGTATGTATGTATGTATGTATGTATGTATGTATGTATGTATGTATGTATGTATGTATGTATGTATGTATGTATGTATGTATGTATGTATGTATGTATGTATGTATGTATGTATGTATGTATGTATGTATGTATGTATGTGACGTAGGGATTTTATTCCTACGTTATATAATTATAATTATGGTAGCGTGGTTGGTGAAAGACATCTTCTTATTATTAGTTTATTCTTATTTTAACATCTATGTACTCAGAGCTCCTATTACTACAGTTCCTGTCACGACTAATTCCTGAGTCCCACTCCAGAAAGGGGGAGGCTAACTCAGCTGTACTGTGTTAACTCTGCTGCTGGCAAGGCCCGGTCTCTAACTCAACTCACTGTGCCTGCCCTGGGTGGTTCTTGAAATACCCCAAGGGCAGGGGCGTGGCTTGTATGGGGAATAAAGGACTGGTTTATATCTCTCACCCTCTTGAGATATTAGATACGCCAGATGCCGAGTCCCACGGGACCCGCTATATATCTTCGTGACACTTCTTATCCATAGGCCTTGTCCTATCACACTCTGGAGAGAGTGTTCAATGTTTCCTTTGACACCTAGCCCAAAAGTCCTACGACATCCCTCCCCACCACACTGAAATATCTCTTATTTCAGTTTCATCATCCTAACTAACATCTGTTTACAATAAAAACGGGGCCGAATTATTTAAGTTATCATCTAAGAAATCCTATTTCTATGAACCCTAAACAAATTACACAAACATAACATATATATAGTATAATTTCAGTGTGTAACTAATATCAAACATTAATTAAGATCAAAAGTCAGTTTAAATCAAAACATTAATTCATCTACTTCTCTCGTTTCTTTAAAAGACAAAATTGAGTTAATTACAGTAAAATTATGACTCATGTAGAACATTAGCAAACAAATTAAGTAGAGTATTAGCATGTATACACATTTAAAATGATATAGACCATAACATCAACAGTAATTTCTATAAGAGACCTTATCTTAATAAATTCTATTCCTATCATTATTAGGGGCATTGATTTGTCTTAAAATTAAGCCTTAAAAACTACTCCTCAAACAAAACATTTGTTACTTTTAGTAAAGTTAAAACATTCACTATTTCCATATTCAATTACTATTCAGAGACCAATGGATAGGAGAACTTAATGGACACAAAGATTAAATCATAATTCAAATAATAATGATGCTAAAACAAAACACTAATATTATTTAAGCAGAAAAACAACTTATTAATCTTAGTGCAAATCATACAATTTATCAATGGCACTTATTCAAAACTATATCTAAGGGAGACTCTGAGTTTTCGCTTAAAATTATCTTAAAGCTAGTAAAAAAAAAAATAAATAAATAAAAATAAAAATATTTTGTCTTTTAGCACAGTGGACAAAGACGGTGGGGACATTTTCTTTCCCATTTTTTCAGTTCTAATACGGGGGTAATTTTAATTAACTAATAAGGGATTTTTAAATACCCTTCTTTCTCTCTTCACTAAAGTTTGGACATGTATAGGGATTATTTTTCTTTCTGTTTGAATCCCATCAACGCGTTTACGTGGCTTCTAAAGGTATTATTAAAATATTTTAAAATATTTCTGTGTTTCTTTTCCTCTCTTTTCACTACAGTTATGACATGTATGGGGATTTCCTTGTTTCTGGGATTTCATCAAGATTACATGGTTTTTTAAAGTAGTTTAAAACTTTTATTTTTTTAGGACTGTTTTCTCTGTCTAGGACGACTTTTGTTTTCTCTGTCCCTTGCTCATGAATTCTTGCTAGGCGCGATTCCACGGTTTCCCTCGGGGATTTCATTTTTTTTTTCACTCCCCCGCCGTCCTTGCTGCAGGCCCAGGTTTGTTACCATATCTCCTTTACTCGGATAGGCAAGACAAAAAGGAAGGATTCGGCACCTTTCTAATCCTTCCAGCCTGGCTTCCTCGTCCCGCCCTCGGCCGATCTTGACTAAGACCACCACGCAGGAGACCTGCAACGTCACAGCGATTCTCTTCCGTACGGCCATCCACACGTACCTTCGAAGCAGATCTCGGGATGAAAATTTGAACCTCTGTCACTACTACAGTTGTAAGAAAGGTTCCCTATGACTTCAGGGTACCAACAATGGCCATACGTTGGTAATCGAGGCTATACTTTGCCTCCCCTGCAACTGCAAGTGATTGCAATCTCTATTCAATGGGCACTAGGGACTTGTCTGAGCGGACAAAATCTAAAGACTTTTAGAACTTAAAGGTCGGGGCTGCCTAGGAATAGGGTGGTAATGGAAGGTATGTGTCTACACAACTAGATTATTATTCCAAGATACTTAGGGCTTAGCAACTGCTACATAGCATTACTCTACTATAAATGTCAAAAAGAACAATCATTAAATGCTGAGAAAAGCCACTAAAGAAACATTCTTATTAGCAGTGGCTACAATAACATCAAGTATGAATTCAGATAAAAGATACAAATCATCAAGCTACTGCTGATTTCATTTCAAAAATAATAATTAGCAACAGGCCATTGAGAGATAGCAACAATATCAGTCAACATAATAACATTACTAATAATCATGATCTAAAAATAAGAATAATAAACAATAAAAATAAATATACTAAATCAGAAATATCAATATATATACAATGGAGACTGGCATTCAGAAGTAAGAACAGAGTTCTATACTTATACTTCATAGTAATGCTCATTCTAACACAGTCTCTTTTAATATTTAAATTCCTGCTGTCATAATCAATGTATATATATAGAGCATAAGTGGCAACTCGCTGGCTCCACAATTTGTCAATGGGAGTTCTATCTATTCTCTAAACAGTTGCGACATGTGGCACAAACATTTATGCAAATGGCGGTACTACCGATGTCTTATCAGTATTTATGCAATAACAGCATGCAACAATCTATTGACTGCAATAAAATGTAGGCACAATTATCGCCTAGCTTCGCTGGAAAAAAACACACACAAAAAATCAAAGACAGCAACGTTCTTTTAGCATTGAACGGAGCCTCTGTCAGGCTCAGAGTCGAGTGAAAGGTAGGAGAGAGAGAGAGAGAGAGAGAGAGAGAGAGAGAGAGAGAGAGAGAGAGAGAGAGAGAGAGAGAGAGAGAGAGAGAGAGAGGCTGGGCGACCGTGAAATACGTTGCGGTTTCCACTCACAAGTCAGCTGAGATGGGCCTCTGTCTTTTACTTGTACTGAAAATAAAAAATTGTCGCAGAGTATCTCTAATAATTAAATAAATAAACAAATGAACGTGAACAAACGTTAGCAATGACTATCGATAGAGTCTTACGTTTATTGTCAGCGGCTATTCTCATTCCCTCATTAACAAAAACAAAAGCAAAAAGAACTTAGTGTACAACTGCAGAACTGTCGAAGCATAAATCCATTCCTTTCCGTTTAATCTTGATAAGGACTTTACTGTAACAGCATACACATCCTCGTCTATAATGACAATTCTTTTCTTGCTATAAATCAGAGGGTTGAGTCGGAGCGCACCCACTCTGATGAAATTAAAACAAAAGATTAAAATCATATGTGACACTATCCCTACTACTATCAACAAAAGTACAAATATCTTTTTCTTAACAACTTCTTAAAAAGGACTTAAGTGTCATTAATTTTAACTTTAAAACTCAGCAAATAATCTCTAATAATCTCAATTATCTTTAATTAGCTCAATTATAATCTAAAATTCATGAAAATGATAGGGATTAACCATAGTTATCTCTAGATAATCTTTTCCAAAACTCTTTAAATAAGATTTTAAAGATTTCTTCAATACAAAAACTATATAACAAAAACGGGAATCTGAAAAAATATAAAAAGTCTGTCCCTGTGTATGCAATAATAAAAACAAAAAGTATATTTCATTAGCAACAGGAAAGAATGCATTTTGCTTAAGTTTCAAAAATCTCGTACGGAGTTGTACATAAACAATTCAAACATAAAATATATATATTCTTTTACTATCTCGAATTTGACTTATAACTGCTCTGTCTGTTTGCTTTTACGGGGGTGCGCATGTGGGCGCTGTTTTCTCCCCTGTTCTTTTGGCTTCTGGATAAACTTCTGCTCTCTCAAATACGGGATACAGCTGTGTAACATTCTTGTTGTCATTTCGTGTCAGCTCTCACTCTTTCTTTATGACCAAGCTGAAATAATTTTGATAAAACATTATCATGGCTAAAACTCGCAAAGTTTTATCTTATCAATCTAACATATCTCTTCAGACAGATAATGTATATACTGCAGCTAGCAAAGAAAATAAAGAATCATTCATAGATTCACGTCCTTTATCACGTAGCATCTATCTTGGAATCTCTCGGAAATCGAATAATAATCTCAATGGCGGAGTAGGGGACAAAACAAAAATAAAACAAACTTGGCATTTCAACCATATCTGGGCAGGTGGAGAATTACTTTCTCAAACATATCCCTCACTAGATATTGCAACAGCGCATCACCTCCCATAAATACACTCTGATATGGCATGCAGAAGGACCTGGCGGAGCAGGGGAACGATCCTCGCGGGCTCCCCAATCATGCTTCCTAACGGTGCTTTCCGCGATTTCACCCCCTAGAGCAACCCCCCCATTATACCCCCAGTCATTCATACTCATTCGCTATCACATTCGCTATATCACTTTCAAGACAATCATCCCCGTTCTATAACATTCCCTTTAATTTACAACGT
Source organism: Halocaridina rubra (assembly GCA_037179515.1). NCBI lineage: Eukaryota > Metazoa > Arthropoda > Malacostraca > Decapoda > Atyidae > Halocaridina > Halocaridina rubra. The sequence continues at coordinate 92,004 of JAXCGZ010015105.1, forward strand.
TGGTTGTAAGAAGAGTAAGGGTGAAATCTCGGTTGGGCCGCACGGTCACAGACTGCCTCACTAGTCCTAAGTCCCATTCTAACGAACAAACAAACATTCTACTCCCTTGAAGCTACGTTTGGGTGACACTGAAAAACCTTCCCTATTTTAGGACAGCACAAATTACTCTAATTTACTCTTACTTTCACCTGCATAGCGTGAAATTAAAAAACTCATCTCTAACTAATATCACAAAATTTCTTATTCTTCAAAAAAAACATGCCACACACGTATCGTAATATTAATTCCCCATCATCATAACACAAAAAGAACGATCTGTCATTTATGTCTTTCTTTCGCTAAAACATTCCTCCCGCGGAGAAAAAAACAAAAAAAAAGAAAAAAAAAACTTAAAAACAGGCGCAATCTTAACACTATTTCTTACGCTTTAAGAAATTTATATAAAAATGATTTTACACGTACTTTAAAATATCAAGGATCAGTACAATTACTACAGA
>JAXCGZ010015105.1:102500-105000 GCA_037179515.1 Halocaridina rubra
TGGCATCTGCATATATCTAATAGGGTTCAATTTAAGGTATTCAAACTCATCCTTTTCTCCTAATCTAGATTATCTTTCTCATCACCGTAAGGTATCATTCCTTTGTCTTTTCTGTCACTACTACTTCCATCGCTGCTCTGATGACTTGGCTAGTTGCATCTCCCACACTGCCTAGGCCACGTAGCACTCGCCAAGCGGCCTCGTCTCACAAGACCTGTGTGGAGATTTGTAGCCCACAGATTGGTGGGTGCAGCGACAGCTTTTTCCCATCCACCTCCAGACTCTGGAAGTCTCGTCCTCCTCCTGTCTTCCCTAATTCTTATAACCTGTCTTCCTTCAAAAAGCGATTATGTCGTCATCTCAGGGCCCAATCCTGTCATATCTCTAGGTCCTCAATACTTTGACTATTGTTTCAGCCGGTCATTTTCCTATTGTGTATCATTACCTTATTTCTGCCCTCCCCTTAACCTTTAAATTTTCCTTTGTCTTAGTCTTTTCTATGTGCTCGTACCTGATGAGAGCAATTTTCTTGCCTGTCCCGGGGTCACACTCATTAAAAAAAATCCGGGTCTTGAAACTATAGACAATTTTTCTAATGCTTCAACTTCGTGAAGTCGGCTGTCATTAACGGAACTTCATATCCGTTTAATTTAGATGTGTTACTTGTGGAATTGACAAAACGTATATGATATACTCCCACTGGCTAGTACAGTGGTAACGCGCTGGCCTCGCATTCGTGAGGTCGACAGATCGGTTCCCGCTCAGGACCGAGAGTTTAAGCTGTTTACAGGAGAGGTTACTTGCTGTGTGTGTGTGTGGGGGGGGGGCTTGCCTCGGCTGACGTTCTGAGGAGCATCTCAGATGGATATCGGACCTGAAACACCGGCAAACTTTAACTTTAACTTTAAAGGTACGGCTACACATAATGCTATTTGCTTGGAAGGTAGCTGGTAGCAAGTTGCTTAGCTGACTGGCGACAAAACAAACTCTTACCTATGTTAGACCACATATAGTATGGTTACTCTTTAAGATTTCAGATAGTTTGTTAAGAGAAGCCAAATACATATATGTCCAAGCATCAATTTCACATGATTTTCATATCATAGCCATGTGTGTGATTTATCAACGTAGTGTTCTAGAAAGACATCTCAAGCATACTTGTAATCCAATGTTTCGTGCTCTAGACTTACTATAGACTTTTTCACCAGACAAAAAGTCAAATTAGCTTGATTTATCTTGACCCACTGCATCAATTTTCTCATCCGTGCAAAGAAAGTAGCATAAAATTATGCATCTTGTCTCTTATTTCCCAGTTGCCGTTTGTGAGTTCAGTGTCTGTTTGCGGGTCTTCAGTACCTTAACACACATATGGCTCATGGAAAATAATAATAGGCTTAATATGTTTCATTTTATTCTATTTTTTATTTATGAATGGTAATGCTGTTATAGTGGGGGAGGAGAACTCCAGGTAATTTGACTCTCAGTCACGCAAGAACACTTCTTCTATCTTCAGTAAGGGCTAACTTCTAGATGACAAAGCCCCATATCTTTCACCTCTCGTAAGCCCAAAATGTAGCTTGTTTTAAAACTTTTCCATCATTTCTGGTTTAAAGTACTGGTTTAAAGTATTTAGGATCAAGTCCAAAGTTAGAGTAACAAGTTCCAAACTTTTAGGTTCTGTGTAATTAACCAGTTTGTGTTTGCCTAAGTGTCCTCACGTGAAAGTACCCTATGTTCGTAATTCTACGTCTCCTAGGCTGCTTATTTTCTTACTCACTAAAACTTATCATACGTATTCTTAAAACTAAAAGCACAACTAGCATTTACCTCTTCTTCGCTTAGCGTATTCCAATTGTCAACTATTCTTACACTAAAAAGTTCTCCCTTTCTATTTGTAAGAAATTTCCTTACCAAGTTGCAGACTATGACTTCCAGTTCTGGAGCCACTTTTATAAAAAAAAATAAAAAAATCGCTCCCTATTCACAACGTCAAAACCATAAAGTATTATAAAAACCCGTTACCATGTCCTCCCCTCTTTCTTCTGGTTTCGAGGGGTGGTAAGTCTAATGCCTTTAGCCTTTCCTCATACCTGAGACTACTTATCTCAGTTACAAGCTATGTATGTGTTTTTGTTTCCTCGGACGTAAACATTGAAAAGTAGAAATAAATGAAAGTTGATTATTTTTCAGTAGACCCTAAATCATTACCGTAATTGAGTTTGCCTTATTCGCACTGCAATTTTTTGCTAGATACCAGTTCATCGTTGCTACATTTTGTTACCAAATTATAGACACAAGAGAATATTAAAATCCCACCTTCATATTATTAGTAGGCATCTCTTACGAAACCAAAATACTTTTTGCAATTAACTTTGGATATAATATATATATATATATATATATATATATATATATATATATATATATATATATATATATATATATATATATATATATATATATATATATATATATATATATATATATATATATATATATA
>JAXCGZ010015105.1:110000-127500 GCA_037179515.1 Halocaridina rubra
ATTGAAGTGTATAAATGGTTTAAAGGGATTAACAAGGGAGATATTAATAAAGTTTTAAAAATTCATGATCAAACCAGAACTCGTAATAATGGATTTAAGCTTGATAAATTTAGGTTCAGAAGGGAAATTGGTAAAAATTGGTTTGGTAATAGAGTAGCTGATGCATGGAACAAGCTTCCTAGTATGATAGTAAATGCCAATACCTTAGACACCTTCAAATGTAGATTAGATAGACATATGACAGAGGTAGGGTGGGTATGAATAGGTTAGTGCTTATTAGAAAAATCATAAAAAGAAAAATAGAATAAATAAGTAGAGTAGAATAGAATAGGTTAGACATGCTGAAAATACAATTCAAAAATGGAGCTGCCTTGTGTGTGCCAGTAGGCATGTTGCAGTGTCCTCTATTCTTATGTTCTTATGTTCTTATACATACATACATACATATATATATAGACGACACTAAAATAGGTAGAACTATAAATGGAAAAGAAGACATTCATGCTTTACAGGAAGATCTAAATAGATTATCTGAATGGTCAGACAAATGGCAAATGGAATTTAATGTTGAAAAATGTAAAGTAGTTAAAATGGGTACTATAAAAGACAATACTAGTTATAAGCTAAATAACCATGAAATCATGAGTTCTCAGTGTGAAAGGGATTTGGAAGTTCTTGTGAGTAGTAGTCTTAAGCCAAGAGAGCAATGCACAGCAGTCAGAAATAAAGCAAACAGAATTTTAGGATTTATCTCAAGAAGCGTCAGCAATAGGACGGAAAAAGTTATTTTGCAGCTCTATCTTGCATTAGTTAGGCCCCATTTAGATTATGCTGTGCAATTCTGGTCACCCTATTATAGAATGGAAATTGAATCCTTGGAGAGAGTGCAACGAAGAATGACCAAGATGATACACAATATCAGAAATCTACCATATGAGGACAGATTAAAAAAACTTAATCTACATTCTCTAGAGAGGCGAAGAGCTAGGGGGGATATGATTGAAGTGTATAAATGGTTTAAAGGGATTAACAAGGGAGATATTAATAAAGTTTTAAAAATTCATGATCAAACCAGAACTCGTAATAATGGATTTAAGCTTGATAAATTTAGGTTCAGAAGGGAAATTGGTAAAAATTGGTTTGGTAATAGAGTAGCTGATGCATGGAACAAGCTTCCTAGTATGATAGTAAATGCCAATACCTTAGACACCTTCAAATGTAGATTAGATAGACATATGACAGAGGTAGGGTGGGTATGAATAGGTTAGTGCTTATAAGAAAAATCATATAAAGAAAAACAGAATAAATAAGTAGAGTAGAATAGAATAGGTTAGACATGCTGAAATTACAATTAAAAAATGGAGCTGCCTCGTGTGTGCCAGTAGGCATGTTGCAGTGTCCTCTATTCTTATGTTCTTATGTTCTTATATATATATATATATATATATATATATATATATATATATATATATATATATATATATATATATATATATATATATATATATATATATATATATATATATATATATATATATTATATATATATATATATATATATATATATATATATATATATATATATATATATATATATATATATATATATATATATCTACATATATATATATATATATATATATATATATATATATATATATATATATATATATATATATATATATATATATATATATATATATATATATATATATATATAAGAACATAAGAACATAAGAATAGAGGACACTGCAACATGCCTACTGGCACACACGAGGCAGCTCCATTTTTGAATTGTATTTTCAGCATGTCTAACCTATTCTATTCTACTCTACTTATTTATTCTGTTTTTCTTTTTATGACTTTTCTAATAAGCACTAACCTATTCATACCCACCCTACCTCTGTCATATGTCTATCTAATCTACATTTGAAGGTGTCTAAGGTATTGGCATTTACTATCATACTAGGAAGCTTGTTCCATGCATCAGCTACTCTATTACAAAACCAATTTTTACCAATTTCCCTTCTGAACCTAAATTTATCAAGCTTAAATCCATTATTACGAGTTCTGGTTTGATCATGAATTTTTAAAACTTTATTAATATCTCCCTTGTTAATCCCTTTAAACCATTTATACACTTCAATCATATCCCCCCTAACTCTTCGCCTCTCTAGAGACTGTAGATTAAGTTTTTTTAATCTGTCCTCATATGGTAGATTTCTGATATTGTGTATCATCTTGGTCATTCTTCGTTGCACTCTCTCCAAGGATTCAATTTCCATTCTATAATAGGGTGACCAGAATTGCACAGCATAATCTAAATGGGGCCTAACTAATGCAAGATAGAGCTGCAAAATAACTTTTTCCGTCCTATTGCTGACGCTTCTTGAGATAAATCCTAAAATTCTGTTTGCTTTATTTCTGACTGCTGTGCATTGCTCTCTTGGCTTAAGACTACTACTCACAAGAACTCCCAAATCCCTTTCACACTGAGAACTCATGATTTCATGGTTATTTAGCTTATAATTAGTATTGTCTTTTATAGTACCCATTTTAACTACTTTTCATTTTTCAACATTAAATTTCATTTGCCATTTGTCCGACCATTCAGATAATCTATTTAGATCTTCCTGTAAAGCATGAATGTCTTCTTTTCCATTTATAGTTCTACCTATTTTAGTGTCGTCTGCGAATTTACTTAGGTTACTACTGATATCCGAATCCAGATCATTTAGATATACGATGAATAATAGAGGACCCAGTACAGAGCCTTGTGGTACCCCGCTTGTAACCGAGCCCCACTCTGATTTCTCTCCATTTATGCAAACCCTCTGTTTTCTGTCTTTTAACCATTGTTTGATCCATCTGAGCACAGCTCCTCCTATACCATGAGCTTCCAGCTTTTTAACTAATCTTTTGTGAGGAACTCTATCAAAAGCTTTGCTAAAATCTAGATATATTGTATCATATTCTTTGCCACAATCTACTGCCTCGTAAACTTCTGAATAAAAAGACAGTAAGTTTGTAAGGCACGAAAAACCCTTAAGAAACCCGTGTTGTGAAAGTTTTATCAGTCTGTGTAATTCTAGATGTGCCCTTATTTTATTTGCAATTATGGATTCTAGAATCTTACCCACTGTTGACGTTAAACTAACCGGCCTATAATTATTCTTTTTAACACGTTCTCCTTTTTTAAATATTGGTACCACATCTGCCAATTTCCACTCCATGGGTACCGATCCTAATTTTATTGAATTATTAAATAATGCAGTTAGAGGACAACTAAGCTCTTCCTTGCATTCCTTTAATATTCTAGCATATATTCCATCAGGTCCCGGAGATTTATGAGCCTTTAATTTATCTATTTCTTTTATTACCTCCTCTCTCGTAATATTTATTGAACTAATTATATTATCGGGACTGTCTCTGTAAATGGATTCTACTTCCGGAATATTTTCCAAGTTTTCATTTGTAAATACAGATAAGAAATAATCATTTAAACATGTACACATCACTTTATCGTCATCTGTGATATGGCCATTGGCTACTTCAATTGGTCCGACTTTTTCCTTAAATTTTGTTTGATAATGTTGATAAAACCCTTTAGGATTTTCTTTAGCTTCTCCTGCTATTCGAACTTCGTATTTTCTTTTCGATTCTCTAACTATCTTTTTAACTTCCCTGTTTAACTGTATATATTGCTGCCTCACCTGCTCTTCACCTCTTTTTAGTTTCCTGTATATTCCTCTTTTAATACCTATAAGATTCTTTATTCTATTGTTCATCCATTTAGGGTCATTTTTTCTTGATCTGCAATGTTTCATGGGAATATAGTCTCTCTGACTATTCTTAAGAGTCATGACAAAATTGTTATATTCCTCATCCAAATTTATATTAACTGACGGGCTGCTGTTCTTTCCTGTGAGAGAATTTAATGTATTGACCTTATCTTGTGATAATCCTTGGCATGTGGTACCCAAATTTCGGGGTAATCCGCTACCTGCGACCTGACCTGCTGGATTAACTACCCACATCTGTACCCCAGAAATCCCTTCCCATACCTCATTAGATAATTTAGTTTTTAAGCCCTCAAAATCTCCTGCTCTAAAGTTTGTAACAATATTCTTATTTTCCTTTATAGTTTCCTTGAAAATTATGTTAAATCTAATGGAATCATGGTCACTGTTGCCCAATTTTTCACCAACTTCTAAATTTGTAACCATATTCTCTCTATTACTAAGAACTAAATCTAGTGTATTCACTCCCCGTGTTGCTTCATGTACATGCTGAGAAAGGAAATTGTCTTCTACTACTTCCAAAAACTCCTTAGAGCTACTATCACCTGTTATGGTTTCCCAGTTAATATGTCTAAAATTAAAATCGCCTACAATGCAAACTCTATTTGACCTGCTCACTTTAGAAATTTCATCGTATATAACTTGCGACTCTATATTATCTAGATCAGGTGGTCTGTAAACTACTCCTACAACTAGACTTTCTATATTATTTTTAATTTCAACCCATAAGGTTTCTGAATTTAGATTTGTCTTAATTCCAGACTTAATGCAGCTTCTGAGGCTATCTTTAATATACATAATTACCCCTCCCCCTCTTTTATCTGCACTTCGATCAGCATTATAAAGTTTATATCCTGTAATTATGTACTCAGCTTTAAGGTGTTTGCTTTCTAATTTAATCCAACTTTCACTAATGCATATTATATCCGGTCTCTCACTACATACTATGGCTCTCAGTTCTTCTATCTTGTTACCTAAACTACGGCTATTTGTATAATATACTTTTAAACTTTCTCTAATATATATATATATATATATATATATATATATATATATATATATATATATATATATATATATATATATATATATATATATATATATATATATATATATATATATATATATATATATATATATATATATATATATATATATATATATATATATATATATATATATATATATATATATATATATATATATATATATATATATATATATATATATATATATATATATATATATATATATATATATATATATATATATATATATATATATATATATATACATATATATACATATATATATATATATATATATATATATATATATATATATATATATATATATATATATGAATCTTTTTTTTTTTCTTTCTTTATTTTTTTTATTTTTTTTTTTAGTAATCATAAGTCCTAGGTTCGAGTCCCGGGCGGGGTTAAAAAATGATTCATGTTTTCACATATGTAATGTGCTTATTTGATATATATATATATATATATATATATATATATATATATATATATATATATATATATATATATATATATATATATATATATATATATATGAATGTGTGTTGTGTGTGGTTGTCAGTGTGAGTGAGTGTGTTTGTGTGTGTGTTTTACTTTCGCAGTCAAATATCATTATTTAAGTATTAGTGATCAATGAAATGCGATATGCCTCTTCTTCTTTTTATTAATATTATTATTATTATCATTATTATTATTATTATTATTATTATTATTATTATTATTATTATTATTATTATTATTATTATTATTATTATTATTATTATTATTATTATTATTATTATTATTATTATTATTATTATTTTTATTATTATTATTATTATTATTATTATTATTATTATTATTATTATTATTATTATTATTATTATTATTATTATTATTATTATTATTATTATTTTTATTATTATTATTATTATTATTATTATTATTATTATTATTATTATTATTATTATTATTATTATTATTATTATTATTATTATTATTAAATATACTGGATTGGTCGTACTCCATTTCATTACCTCTCTCCACTAGATCTATACTGGCAATATTTCGATTTTAATTTTATGAATAATTTTATTTATAGTAAATATCAGTGTTTTATTCTGACTTTCTGACAGTTTTATTATTGGATATATCTTTTTCTTTTTCATAGTTCCTTACGAAGTTCTTCTCATTAAAATTGTCATATTTATTACACGCCCTCGTACATTCATACATATATATATATATATATATATATATATATATATATATATATATATATATATATATATATATATATATATATATATATATATATATATATATATATATATATATATATATATATATATATATATATATATATATATATATATATATATATATATATATATATATATATATATATATATATATATATATATATATATATATATATATATATATATATATATATATATATATATATATATATATATATATATATATATATATATATATATATATATATATATATATATATATATGTATATATTTATATATGTATATATGTATATATGTATATATATATATATATATATATATATATATATATATATATATATATATATATATATATATATATATATATATATATATATATATATATATATATATATATATATATATATATAGTATATATATATATATATATATATATATATATATATATATATATATATATATATATATATATATATATATATATATATATATATATATATATATATATATATATATATATGAGTGTGACACCGGGACTGGTAATTGAAAAGTGCCCTCATCAATAAAGGCGCGTACACGAAGAAAATATTAAGATGAGGGAAAGGAGATTAGGTAGTGATACACAAAGGAAAAGGACAGACTGAAAGAATAATCAAAGTCCTGAGGACCTAGCGCCATGGCAAGATTAGACCCTGAAATGACGATAGATCCGCTTTTGAAGGAAAATAGGCAATAAGAATTAGGAAAGACAGAAGGAGGAAGAGAGTTGCAGAGTCTGGAGGTAGACGGGAAGAAGCAGTTGCTGCACCTACCAATTCGTGAGCTACAAGTCACCACACAGTACCTCTGAGATGAGGCCGCTTGGTGAGTGTTACGCAGCCTCTGCATTAGGGGAGTGATGCAACTTTCCTACTCATCAGAGCAGCAATAGAAAAGAGAAAGGGGTGATACTTTTTGGCGAAGAGAATGAGAATCCAGATTAGAGGTAAGAAAAGGGTCATTAAAGAATCTGACTGCCTTACATCAACCCTATCAAGGAGATAAGTATAAGAAAAAGCACCCCAGATAGGCGAGCAGTATTCTAAGCAGGGACGGATAAGACCTTTATGGATTTTAAGTAAATGTAAAGAGGAAAAGTAATGATGAAAATGAAACAGAACCCCCAATTTAAAAATTTTAGATTATGTGATTACTCTATGACAAGTTAGAGGCTATATAAATTCCTAATATGTTGATATAATTAAGAGGGTCAATCTCATTAGCTTAAATGACAATAGGGCTATCAGGAGGAAAAGAAGATAAAGAGATAGCCAGAAACTGTCTTGGATGCATTAAATTTAACTAAATTTTGGGTGCCCCATTCAGATACCCTCTGATAGTCGAAGTTGGGAGTAGATAAAAGAGTGATACGAGAGTGCTTACAAGTAGCAGATGAAGGTTGTAAAGAAAAGGTTGAGGAAAAATGAAGGGTATCATTGTCGGCAAAAGCGTGAAGAATAGAGTAACATGGAGACTGAAGAAGATAATTGATGAAGAGCAGGAACAGAGTAGGTGAAAGAACAGAGGCCTGTGGAACACCACTGGCAACAGGAAATGGGCTAGAGGTACCGTCAACAATCATAGATATAAAACAGTCAGAAAGAAAGCTGGAAATAAGAGAACAGAGAGAAGGGGTAAAGCCATAGGCAGGGAGTTTGGCCAACAGAGCCTTGTGCCAGACTCTTTCAAAAGCCTTAGAATATTAAGGGCGACGACAAAGGATTTCCCATATTTCCCCAGAGAAGATGGCCATGATCAAAATAGGACAGGAGGTCACCAGTGGATCTTGCCTTGCAGAAGCCGTACTTGTGATAGAAAAAAAAGTTATTTAGATTCAAGATGTTTCAAAAGAGAGCATTGAACAAAGGTTTGAAAAGTTTGTAGATAGAAAAGGTTAGGGCGATAGGTCGGTAGTTTGAAGGAATAGAGAGGTCACTCTTCTTAGGAGCAAGTTTCACTACAGCATGCTTCCAAGATGAAGGATAGATATTGGGTGAGAGAATGAGGCAAAAAAGAGAGCAAAGCATGGGAAGCAGTTCATCTTCAAACTCCTTAAGGAACTTTACAGGGATACTATAGGGACCAGATGCCTTGTTCGTCTTTAGCGAGCAAAGAACAGTATGAGCTTTGCGTGAAGAAAGGATAAGAGAGGGCATATGGTTAGAGAGGTGTATAGATTGAGGGAGAAGCGAGATGGAATCTTTTACACAAGAGTTGGCAGAAAAATGAGAGTCAGAGATAGTGGCTTTGTCAGTGAGAGAGCAAGCTATAGAACCATCAGAGCAAAGGAGAAGGGGAAAGCTTGAGTTACAGAAGTTTTTGGAGAGGTTTGTTGGCTAAGGACCAGAAGCATTTGTCAGTGGGAGAGGAGTTAAGGTCATCAACTTTCCTGCCTATAAAGGAAGCTTAAGACCTTCGAAAATGAGCAGTACAGCAATACTTAGCTACAATAAAAGCAAAGCAAGTTAAATCAGGAGAGTCTTGGTATGACCTGTGTGCCCAATCCCTGGTCTGAATAGCAATGTAGCAGGCATGATCAAACCAAGGATGAAGGGGAGAAATAATTTTCATAGAGGAGGAGATGTACGCCTCCATTCCCAAGGTTATGATTTCGGCAACTTTTATGGCTACCTGATCAGGGTTGCGGGGCCGAAAACAGTAGTCATCCCATGGAAAGTCAAAGAGGAAGTTACACAAGTTTTCATGCTGGGTACGCTCAGAGTGCCAAAGACTGCATGAGTAGGAGGTATTGATGAAGAGGGAACAATAATGGGAGAGATTGAGATCACAGAGTGGTCAGATTTACCGAGAGGGGAAAACATAAAATAAGAGTAGTTCGAAGTGTTAGAAGTAATAAATAGGTCACGAGTGTTGGCTACATATTTGTGTTGATCTGGAATAAGTAGGATGTTTGATAATTTTCTCCAGATCGTGAGTAAAAGAGTAAGCAAGGACCTCACTTCCTCCCACATCAGTGTGAAAAGAATTAAACCACTTGCTGTTGTGCATACTGAAGTCTCCATTATAGAGAACTTCGGCATGCTGCTGAGGAGATAGCAAGGACTCGTGGCAAGAGGACAGATATTCAAAGAAAGACACAAGTCAGTGGAATTTGGAAAACAGTAACAGAAGCAAAGAAATATAGTGATAGTGTAAAGATAGATTTTAGCCAGAGAACATCAAAGTCAGGAGACTCAAGGCTCATGAGCCTTGCAATAGGACTGTTAGTGTTGCAGTATGCACAGAGCCCACCTTTGGAACGAAAACGAGAATATAGGTTATAGTGAGAGACTTGAAATGGGTCAGTGGAAGCATGGTTTCAGAGAGGAGGAGGTTAGGGAGGGAAGTAACCAAGTGCTGTTCCACAGACGAAGGATTAGAGTTCAGGCCACGAATGTTAGCACAGTGAAGAATGAATATATATATATATATATATATATATATATATATATATATATTATATATATATATTATATATATATATATATATATATATATATATATATATATATATATATATATATATCTGTGTGTGTGTGTGTGTGTGTGTGTGTGTGTGTGTGTGTGTGTGTGTGTGTGTGTGTGTGTGTTTGTGTGTGTGTGGGTGTGTCTGTGTATCCCCCTGAGGGAGGGGGTTAAGAATACTTCCTCTATGCTCCCCTGCATGTCATTGAAGTCGACAAAATGGGGCGAAGTGGAGGGACTGTTTCATCTGTATTTTTTCATCCTACGAGTGGCCAAGAGATGTTGGGGTATTATAGCTCACGATAAGATATCCGGCTAGAACCCTAGTAACTGGGTCTCTGAATGTGTGTGGTTGTGATGTAAATGAAAGTAAGAGGGAGGCGATTGTTAGCATGCTTTGGAGAGAAATATGGATGTACTTGCACTGAGCGAAACTTAGATTAAAGGGAATGGTGGTGATTCGTTTGGGAGTTTGGCAGTAGGGGATCTGGATCTGTTAGTTAGTGTGTGATGGAATGGATGGAAGTATCATCTCGAATAATAGTTGATAAAATGATGCTTGAATGCGAGGTTTGGGAGTTCGTGAGCTCATATGGCCTTGGTAGTAAAAGTATTGAGGAAGAAAAAGAAGAAATTTCAATGAATTGAACGAGTGTGTGGAAGATTTGGTAATGAATGTGAATGTGGTGTTGATAGAAGATTTAAATGCTAGAGTAGGGAATGACCCAGTGGATGGTGTAATTGGGAATATGGAGTACCTGGTAGGTATGAGAGTGGAGAGAAAATTGTAGAAATGTGTATTAAGAGAAAGATATTGTTTGCTAAAGCTGTATTTAAAAAGAAAGAGCTGCAAAAGTATACATTTGTCAGAGTTGATAATTGAAGAGTAGTTGAAAGAGCATTAATGTATTATTTTGTGGTGGACAGGAGGGTGATTGGAAGAGCATTGGATATGAATGTATTGAGAAAAGCTAGTGGTGGAATATTTGATCATTATTTAGTGGACAGTAGAGTGAGAGTGGGAGAAAAGTGGAGAAATAAGAGAAGCAAGAAAGGATGAGAGGTGCTAAAAGTGAATGAATTGTATAAGAAAGTAAAAGAATGTGAGTATTGCAAGAGAAAGTGGAGGAGGGAATGGGAGAAGAATGAGGCCGTTTCAAGGAGGAAGTTATGAAGTGTACCGAGGGAGGGTGCGGAAGGAGGCTACCTGGTGGAAGTAAAAGTAAAGGTAGTGAATGGTGAGTGCAGTAGTGGCTGAAAAAACGCAGGTATTTGAGGTATGGTTGCAGGTAGGTAATGTAGAGGTGTATGAAAGGTATTTTGCAAAGAGGAGATTAACGAAGTGCGTGGTGAGGGAGGCAAAGAGAGAACCAGATGTAAGGTGGAGTAGATGCTTGCCTGAGAATTTTGAAAGGCATAAAAAGATGTTTTGGAAGGCAGTAAAAAGAGTGAGGAAAGGTGAGTGTGGTAGGGAGGAGAGGGTGAAAGGAGCAGATGGGCAATTGCTGGTAGATGAGGGGTGTGTTACAACTGTAAGGAATGAGTTAAAGTTTGTTCAATACGTTGAAGAGTGTTTATATGAATAGTAGAGCATGTGTGAGAGTTGGGAATGATATGAGTGATTGGATTGAGGTGAATGTAGGGTTACGTCAAGGTTCTGTACGGTCGTCGTTTGTGTTTAATGTGTATATGAATGGAGTGGATATTGAAGTAAATTTAAGAGTAAAAGACAGAGGCTTGGAACTAGTGGGTGAGGATGAACAGTTGTGAAAACTGAATCAGTTGCTATTTGTGGATTTTACTGTACTGGTGGCTGATACTGAGAATGTGTTGAATTATTAGGTGAATGAGTTTGTTAGGGTGTGAGAAAGAATGAAGTTATGGTGAATATTGGAAAAAGTAAAGTCATGAGATTCACAAGAAGTGTTAATGTTGGCAGATTGAATGTAGGCTTGGATGGGGAGTTGCTTGAAGAAGTTGAGAGTTTTAAGTATTTGGGGTCGCATGTATCAAGGACTTAATGAGGAGATGTGGAGGTGAGTCAAAGAGTGAAAGAAGGAAGTAAATATTTGGGTGGGTTAAAAAGTGTAATGAGGAATAGATATTTGGGGATGAATGCAATGAGAAGGATATATGAAGGTTCAAATGTGCCGAAAGCATTACAAGGAGCAAAGACTTGGAATGCAATAGAGGATGAAAGGAACAAGCTGAATGTTATGGAGATGAAATGTTTGAGAAGTATGACTAGTGTATCTAGAATAGATAAAGTATGAAATTAGGCAGAGAACAGGTATTGGAAAGAAAATGTTGGATAGGTTTGAATTAGACCATAGAGTGTTGAGTTAGTTTGGACACATGGAGAGGATTGGTGATGAACAAATAGTGAAGAGAGTGTGGGGTGCAGAAGTGATGGAGTTAGGTCAAGAGGGGTACCTAGAATGAGATGGATTCATGGTGTGAAAAGGGCATCGAATGTAAGTGGAATGTCAGTCGAGAAGGGAAAAGTGCGTGCAAGAGATAAGAATGAGTGGAGGAAGATTATGTATAGATGACGAAAGCCAAAGGGATTTCTTGCACCTGCAAGATCAGTGAACTGTGATGCTCGGGTGTGAGGGGAGTTGCCATATGATGAAGCGGTGGGGATAAATCAGCTGTGGCTGTCGGGTCACATTGTAGGATATCCTCGCCCTCCTACCTTGTGGTTGACCTAAGCAGGGTGGCAAGGGGGAAACATGGCAACCCTTTATCTCCAAGGCACTTAGAGGAGTGGTTGAGGTATGTGTGGATCGTGGTGAATGCGCGTTTCTTCTCTAGACCACCCCCCTTACAAGGGGGAATGAGGCCATATATATATATATATATATATATATATATATATATATATATATATATATATATATATATATATATATATATATATATATATATATATATATATATATATATATATATATATATATATATATATATATATATATATATATATATATACATATATATATATATATATATATATATATATATATATATATATATATATATATATATATATATATATATATATATATATATATATATATATATATATATAATATATATATATATATATATATATATATATATATATATATATACACGCATACACACACACACACATTAAGTGGCTGGCCAAGTAAAAGTCCACAACTATTTACAAGGAAGCTACTTCATCCCATCTCACATATGTTGCTCTGTCAAACAAGGGTCACCGCATTCCTCTGCCCCACGACATTGTTTGGGTCCTCCACAGTGCAATGGGTAGAGATATTTCAGAATTTACTTGATATTTCAATAACTCTCTCTCTCTCTCTCTCTCTCTCTCTCTCTCTCTCTCTCTCTCTCTCTCTCTCTCTCTCTCTCTCTCTCTCTCTCACACACACACACACACACACACACAGTGCAATGGGTAGAGAGCTTTCAGAATTTACTTGATAGTTCAATAACTCTCTCTCTCTCTCTCTCTCTCTCTCTCTCTCTCTCTCTCTCTCTCTCTCTCTCTCTCTCTCTCTCTCTCTCTCTCTCTCTCTCTCTCTCTCTCTCTCTCTCTCTCTCTCTCTCTCGAATTAACGAACGACCGAAGTCACACGAGTTGCTTTCAGTTATCAAAAAGAGTTGTACGAGTTATTTTTTTTTATCTAAGAGTTGTGTGAGTTAACTTTTATATATACCAAAGAGAGTAATATAACGACAATTGTTTTACACTCTTGATCTTGTGCATGAGGGTAGCTCATATAGCACACAGGTACGTAATTGTACGTGCTTACCATTTAGTAACTTAAATGAACTAAATACATAAAATTCAGTTGGTAAGCGTGCAACAATGAATTCATACCGTGACAAAAACTCATTCTTTGTGTGTATTTACAGATGTTTTTCAAATTACGTTTTCATGTGAGGGTACACTGAACTATTGTATTTTTAACATTATTTTGCATTTCAGCAATCGGGGGGTGCGAGAACTGACTGCTTGTTTGAAAGAGGTGCATATACTGAAAAAGGTTAAGAACCACTGATGTAGAGGGTCCTCGTCACTAAGATGGAGACACCTGCAACTTTGTTGGCAAGCCACTTGATAGGGGCAAAGCGGGGCTCCAGACGGTCAAGAAGGCTCTTCACGAAGGGATGAATTCGTTGACGTGCAGGGAAGAGAGAGAGAGAGAGAGAGAGAGAGAGAGAGGAGAGAGAGAGAGAGAGAGAGAGAGAGAGAGAGAGAGAGAGAGAGAGAGAGAGAGAGAGAGAGAGAGAGACATTGACCACATTTTATCATGAATACAGTAATTATTGCACACAAAAACGGGGGTCAATATTTTATTGTACTAGAAAATTTTTCCCTATCCTTGGAGACTCACTATGACATTCCAGGAATTAAACAGCCTTTGTTGAGACACTCATGGAATGAGAATTATTCTGGCTTCTTTGAAAGTAGAATTTCTTATCCATTGTCTTTCTTCTAGTGACTTGTTTGCAGCAAAGTATGTTAAATAGCCTAACGATGAAGGCTGACTTTCGAGAGCTCGTATAACATGGCAGAAGAGTCTATGTTGAAAACTATCTTTATTGAAGCGACCTGCATATATATATATATATATATATATATATATATATATATATATATATATATATATATATATATATATATATATATATATATATATATATATATATATATATATATATATATATATATATATATATATATATATATATATATATATATATATATATATATATATATATATATATATATATATATATATATATATATATATATATATATATATAATATATATATATATATATATATATATATATATATATATATATATATATATATATATATTATATATATATATATATATGTATGTTCCCCCTGAGGGAGGGGGTAAGAATATTCTTTCCGTGTCCCCTGCGTGTCGTAAAAGTTGACTAAATGGGGCTGAGCGAGGGGACTGGGCATCCCCTCCTCTGTATTTAGTTCCTACAAAGAGTCAAAGTATTTTCTTTGACAGAGCCACTCCCTTAAAAGGGGGAATATAGCTTTGGTATATGGATGGACGGATATAAATATGTCATAAGGAAAGTTGTTATGATTTTAGGCCTATCACATAGACGCCAAGAGCCGCTAGAGGGCAGAGTGCTTAATCTAAAAATCACCCCACCTGGGAGGAGAGCGCTTAAACAGAGCGAGTCAGTTAGGAGTTAGACCTTGCTGTGGGCAGAACTACGATCATATCTAGAGGTTTCCCCCTAAGGGGACGGGGAACTGTAAGGTGTAACAACAGGAGCTTTGAGGCATGAATTACGTGTAGTCTCTTAATAAATAAGTTTGAAGAAGAAGATGCATATCTATCACCGATCATGTTATCCACAATTAAAAATTTATAAAAAGAACTTGAATTATCATCCTGGCTTTATCGTGTGTAGAGAGGGACCCACACGTCAGGAGTGATCAGCTCGGGATGAATCCACGCCAAAATTAAAGTGAAGAGACAAGAAAAAAGTAATATTAATGCATCTCAGGAAGAAATGTTCGAAGTAGAAAAGATTCGTCGAATGAAGAAACTTCTAGATGCTTACAAGCAAGTGATGCCAAGAAAAGTTCCTCAGGCTCCGATGATGCTCAGAGTATCGAGAAACCTGAGCCAGCCACCCCTCTCTCCCGTCCCTGTATAGGAAAGTTGCCCCGCAATAAGAGTTATCCCATGCATTTTGACTCAGAAGAAAGTTTGCTGAAACTTCGTTCACATAGGCTGAGACACGTCAGCTGGAAGAAAGATTCAGCGCCATCCATGTATATCACCATGCGCCACACTGTGAATGTGGCTTTGAGATTCAGCGCCCCTACCAGGAGTTATTTGTGACTGACTTTGACTAAGAAGATGCTTGTGATGGTAAATCGACGCTCTTACGAGACATATGGATGACGTCGACGAGAGAATCAATGAACGCAGAAGAAAGAAAAACCCCCTTCTTCAGTGTCCGTGGCCGTGACGTTCTTCAAGCAGCATCCCAAAATAGCTAAGTATATGCAATTTTTATCCAGTGAGTAATATGACAAATATTAAAAGAAATTGAGGTCGGAGGACTCCGCCATTTTATTCTGTAGTCATTCTTTGACTCAGTCACTCCGCATATGAAAGGGCGTATGGCTTTAGTAAATTAATAGGAGTAGAATTTTTGTACCCAATACTAACATGGATAATTTGTACTAATAGCAATTAGCAGTAATAAACTCGATATTTTTTATAATTTCAACAATGTAACGAGTAATTGCGTTTGAAGGGTGTTCCATTTATTTTTATTATTGCCTAAGTTAATTATTAAACAGGCAAAGGTGTTGATTTTAATTGAAAAAAATTTAATGTACGTGTAAAATCATTTTTATATTAATTTCTTAAAACGAAAAGTCAAGGTGTTTACAAATAGTATATAATCAGCAGAATTTTATATACTCCAAAATGAGCGAAAGAATTATGTTGAGAAATGAGTTTGAATTCGCTTTAAAGTCTTTTTATATTTTTATTTTTTATCGCCTGTGATTTCTTATGAAAGGAAGGCGGAAATGACTTATCGATCTCTCAACGTCGTTATTATAAAAAAAATAGTAATTGTACTTATGTTTGATATTAAAGTACGTGTATGATATATCCTTTTGAAGAATAAGAAAATTTTGTGATGTTATTTAGATTATTGCTGTTTGATATAACGAGTTTTATTTTCGTTCATTTAGACGTTATGCAGGCGGGGAAGAGAATAGAGAAAATTGTGCCGTGTTAGAGGGGTTAGAGTGTCGCCCTAACGCACCGTAGTTGGGTAGTGTAGGGAGGACCTAGGACTGGTGATGCAGTCATCAGTCCTAGCCGTCCTAAAAGTTGCGATAGCTATTAAGAGATATTTTTGAGACAACGTGATTTTCCACCTGCCCAGATATGGCTGAGATGCAGATTTTATTTAAATTTTTTTTTATGTCCCCTACTCTGCCAACGAGATTATTATTCAAATTTTGAGAATTCCAAGAGAGATGTTAAGTGATAAAGGACGCGAATCTCTGAATGATTCTTTATTTTTCTTTCTAGCTCCAATATATACATTATTTGTCCGAAGGAATATGCTAAATAGATGAAATAAAACTTTGAAGATTTAGCCATGATAATGTTTGTCACCATTATTTCAGCTTGGTCATGAAGAAGGGAGTGTAAACTCACAAGAAATGACGACAAGAATGTCACACAGCCATTTTCTGTATTTGAAAGAGACGAAGTAAATCCAGAAACCGAAGAGACATGCAAAACCTCCCCACAAAAGCTAGCCATTTGAAGTCCAAAAGGCAAATATTGAGCAGTATTTTTTGGTAGGAAAAGGAGAGTAAAAAATAGGGTAGTTAAGTACCTACCTGATCGTACGTATGGAAAAGTAGAAAAAATATATAACTCCCCCCTGTCTCCTGAGGTAATTCTGTTGAATAGTCACTCAAAAAAATTAAATCTGAGTTTGTAGAAGAATATATATATGTTATTTTTTATGTACGATTCATTAAGAGATTTTGAAACTTAAGCAACGTTCCTTCTTTTATGTTGCAAATTAAGTATTATTATTTTTAATCTTATTACTGCATACACAGATGCACGTTTTTGAATTTTTGTTGACAGGTAGATATAGCCTTCAGACGATAATTGTAAGATGTTGATGAGATGATTGTTAACTATTATCCATTGTCGCAAAACTTATAATTATTAACGAACTAATTTAGATACTCTAAGCTTTTCAAACGTTCATGTTAGAAAAATATACCTCTTAAGTGTTATAGGAATGATCGTCATCTGAACAAGGACGGCCAGTGACCTTCAGTCTCTTACTCCTTCTCTTCCACCCTTC
>JAXCGZ010015105.1:135000-140000 GCA_037179515.1 Halocaridina rubra
AAAGGGAAATGGAAAAAAAATCCCCATACATACAATAAATTTCATAAAAATGAAAAAGGGAATTGAAAATCCTTATAAGTAAGAAAGTTAAATAATAAAAGAAAATAAAAAAAATGTCCCCAAAGGGAAATAACATCTTTCCAGCTACATATTCAAACTGGTAAAGATGGGAAAGAAAAAAATTCTCATATATATATATATATATATATATATATATATATATATATATATATATATATATATATATATATATATATATATATATATATATATATATATATATATATATGGATTGGATTCGGTTTTACGTCACGAACTCCCTTTTTATACTAAGGGCTAGGCTGGTTGCCTTCTTACGAAGGACTTGTTTTGGCAGATGTAATCGTTACCCTGAGTGTATGCCCTTACTAACCTCAGTCCGTGACGGGGCACGAACCCTCGACCTGCCGCCTCAGAGTCGCAGACGCTACCATTTTGCCACGGAAACTATATATATATATATATATATATATATATATATATATATATATATATATATATATATATATATATATATATATATATATATATATATATATATATATATATATATATGAAATTTTAAAGTATAGACGTAAAAATAATTTTTTTTTTATTTCAAGTTAATTTTAAGGAAAAAACAAATCCTCTCCTAGATTTAAGTTTAATATAGTAAGTGTCATTAAAGAATACTTGTCATTTATCAATTGAGCATATGTTGAATTCTCATTTCTTTTTCTCACTATAATGTGTGTTATATGTTATTATTGAATATTTGCAGAGATCAAACCCAGCTGTATATTATATTATTTAAGTAACATAATTATGTTCATTTAGTTTCTGTCCTATATCATTTTTTCCTTGAATGGTAGTTACAGATTGTAATTGTGATGTTAACTTTTTCTGTTTAACTATTATCATTGTTTTAAGTCATGATTGAATATTTGCAGAGATCATATCCAACTGTATTTTATATTATTTAAGTAACGCAATTATGTTCATTTAGTTTCTCTCCTATATCATATTGTCATTGAATAGTAGTTACATATTGTAAGTGTGAATATTTTTAACTCTCTTTTCACACCATGACAACTGTTTTGTTTTAGTAATGAATATTTGTATAGATCATATCCAAATGTATTGTATGTTATTTGAGTAATGTAATTGCTTAATTAGTTTTTAGTCTTAAATAATTTTGTCAATGATCAGTAGCTATATATTGCAATTGCGAATATTTTTGTACTATTTTATAATGTTTAAGTATTGAATATTTGCATAGATCCTATCCAACTGTATTTTACATAATTTGAGTAAGATAACTATTTTTATTTAGTTATTTCTTAAATAATTTTGTCAACGATTACTAGCTATATATTGCAATTGTGAATACTTAATTTTGATTTTTGCCTTTAATTAGAATGCTTATTGTAAGGAACATATTTTTCTATTGTTAGTTTTTTTCTGAAATCAAATGTTTTGTATGTTTGAGAATGTCTTTCGGGAGAATTTTAGTAAGCATTAAGAGCATAGTAATTTTGATATTCCTGTAATCTGTTTAGATAATTATATGAAATTGTAATAGTTTCATAAGTCAGTTCATTGGATAGTTCTGTCCGGTTTTTTTTTCTTTCTTTTTGTAAAATAATGTTAGTTAAAAATTATGAGGCTCTCCAAAAGTGTTTAATGCTTTGTCTGAAATATAATATTTCAGAGTGGTGGTGGAGAGTTTCGTAAGAAAAGTTGTTATGATTTAAGGCCTCTCATATAGACGCCAAGAGCCTCTAGAGGGTAGAGGGATTAACCTAACCCCCCCCCCCACCTGGGAGGAGAGCGCTCACACAGAGCGCGTCAGTTAGGAGTTAGACCTTGCTGTGGGCAGGACTACGATCATATATACAAGTTTCCCCCTAAGGGGGTGGGGAACTGTAAGGTGTAACAACGGGAGCTCTGAGGCATGAATTACGTGTAGCCTGTTAATAAAAAAGTTTAAAGAAGATGATGCATATCTGTCTCCGACCACGCAATCCACAATTAAAAAATGAAAAAAAGAACTTGAATGTCATACCGACTTTATCGTGTGTAGAGAGGGACCCACACGTTTTTTTTTTACCCAGACCGGGACTTGAACCTAGGACACATAATTACTGTGCCAAGGTGCTACCAACTACACCACAGAAGCTCTTAAATGGGAAACAAAACTTACAGCTATATCCGCTATACTAGGAATGAACGTATTCTACCTGAATGCCGGTCGGGGTAAAAATTATTCATGTTTTCACCTATGGCAATGTGCCTATTTGATTACTGTTGGTACCAAATGAGATTGAAATTTGAATTAAATGTGAAAACGAAGCCACGGGTGAGGTTGGGGGAAACTGTAATATGAAAAGAGTGGCATTCAGATAGAATGCGTTTATTCTTTGCATCGCAGATATAGCAGAAAGGTTTGTATCCCTATTAAGACCTTCTATGGTGTAGTTGGTAGCATCTTGGCACAGTAATTATGTGTCCTAGGTTCAAGTCCCGATCGGGGAAAATATTATTCATGTTTTCACATATGGTGTATATATATATATATATATATATATATATATATATATATATATATATATATATATATATATATATATATATATATATATATATATATATATATATATCAACAGTGTCTGTAAGGAAGCAGAAAATCAATTTATGAAAAGTTTTTATCTTTTATTTTTGGCAGTGATATAATAATTTCTGAAATGCGACAGTGTTTTCTTAAGTTCTTAGCTTCAATTCATTAATTCATACACTTGTATTTACAATGATAAAGCTAACTTTTCTTCCTAACCATGAACAAATCCATGGCATCGTCATATATGGAATACTATGGCTTAGCGATAATAATAATAATAATAATAATAATAATAATAATAATAATAATATATAATAATAATAATAATAATAATAATAATAATAATAATAATAATAATAATAATAATAATAATAATAATAATAATAATAAAAATAATAATAATAACAATAATAATAACAACAATAATAATAATAATAATAATAATAATAATAATAATAATAATAATAATAATAATAATAATAATAATAATAACAACAATAATAATAATAATAATAATAATAATAATAATAATAATAATAATAATAATAATAATAATAATAATAATAATAATAATAATAATAATAATAATAATAATAATAAAGTTGCATAATTATTCCTTTTTCTTAAAAGCTGTTGCATATATGATTAATATTAAAAAGCTGTTGCAGTTATAATTAATATTAATTATTCTCTATAAATTATTAAGTATTTGTATTGTGAACATTAAAAGAGCGTGTATAGTTCAGTATTTATACATATAATAGAGATGAACCTATCGTTATGAATATATTTTTGCGCAGAATCATTGTATAAATTGATTTAGGAATTCTTATATTTAAAGGGATTGACATAAATAATAATGATCTACTTCGAACAGCAGTATTAATCCCACCACCGCCAGTTCAGGCTGGAGAATACTCCATTTTGACTTTGTTCCTCCTCTTCGTTGTTGTCGGTTATTTCCTCATTTCTTTCTTCTTCTTCTTGGATTTTTGGGTTATCGAATTGATTTTCTTCAGTTCCAGCGGCATTAGCATTTGATGTTTCAGAAGTACTTGTTTCTAAATTTTTCTCTCTTCCAATATGATCTTCGTTAGTTTCATTACCCATAAAATGGAACTTGGTGGTTTGATCCATCTCATTTGTAATTTTTGGACTTCCAGAGATCGCAGAATCGTTCTTAAAAGAACGTGTGTTTCGTTCTTGGCTGTACTTCACAGTCGCCTCGATCTCTTTCATGATATCGTCGAGAATATCGACCAACTTCTCATTTTCCCTTAATCGATTTCTGTCACCTTCTGTCAGTGTTTGTTTAGGCGTTGCTCTCGGAGTCTCGTTGATGATCGTGTCACTGGGAGATCTCCTGGGAGACAATTCGCCTCTTCCCCTCGAGTGATTTAAAGTAGCTCCCTCACTCGTAGCCTGCTGTTGATGATAATCTTCCTCTTCATCATAGATATAGGATTTTAGTTTCCAGGAACTGTGAGTGCTTTCCGTAACAATTGGATTTAGAGAACTTATCCTCTGATCATGTGTTTGGCCCCTCTCGCCTCTCGTGGTAGCTGTATCTGAATGACCTCTTTCATCTGGTCCCTCAATACCTGACTCACCATAATAAGACTGTTGACTATGTTCTGTCCTGTATTCTGAATCCCGCGTGGCTCCTAAGTATTCTCCAGTTGTCGAAGGAATGTGAGGTTGCTCACTGTTAGTAGGAAGAATAGCGTCCGTGGGGGAGGTCGTGTCAATAGCAGCGTATTCTGAAATATAAGACACGTCAGTTAAACCTCCGTAGTCATAGTCGGGGATATCGGTAAAGAAATCGTCACTCTCGTTGGCTAAATGATCGTAGTAACCATCAGTCGTGTCGTAATGATATTCTTGTGAATTTGAAACAAGGTCTGGTTCATTTTCTCTTGATAGATGCGAGCTGGTGATAGAACCTCTGCGCGTGATGGGAGGTGGAAGGGGTGCTTGCGTTGGGGGTGTTGGAGGAATCTCTTGATGCCTTTCGCCTTTGTTTCCAGCCGAATGATAGAGTGTACCCGCACCGTAAATTTCGTTGTCGACTTCCTCTGTGAGGATTTCTTGAAGACGAGTTTTATATTGATCTCTTCTTCTCGGGGTGTTGGTGTCGGCTTCTAGAGCACCTTCCAAATCGTAAGGCTCTGGCCTGTTTAAAAAAAAAAAAGGAAGATTATGATACATTTTTGGAAAATAAATATTCATGTAATATATTTATTTGCATTTGGTCTGTATACGTATTTGTATGGGTGTATATGCAATAGTATACGTGACAATACTAAATAGATATTCATCAATAATTTTGTATTTTTATCTTATATTTTTCTTTCACAAATTGAGT
>JAXCGZ010015105.1:145000-147500 GCA_037179515.1 Halocaridina rubra
TGATGTCCCTCTCATAATCTTTCTCTGCCTCTCTCCTTTTACTTAGGTAGTCATTTCTTGCTCTTTTGTAGGTTTGCCAGGCATTTATGTTTTTTCTCCTCCTATACCTTTTCCAGCATTTGTCTCTCCACTCCTTAGCTCTTTTACACCCATTATCGAACCATTTCTCTCTGGCATGAATTACACCTACTTTGGTGACAGGTATGCAGCAATCTACTATCTTCCCATATTTCTCACAAAAGATGTCATACATTTCTTGTACAGATTTGTTGTAAAATAAGGTTCTCCAGTCAATAACTGCAAAAAGCTCATTCATTTTGATGTAATCTCCTTTCTGATAGTTCCTCCTCATGTCCTCAGTGCCTCTACTCTCAGGAAGAATGTCTTCAATGATATACTCCATCAACAACACACAGTGGTCACTCTTTCCAATTGGTGGTTCATACTCAATATTTTCAATATCCAACACATTATCTGTGAACACCAGATCAAGTAGTGATGGCTCATCCCCACCCCTGGCTCTTGTTGGTTCCATTACATGTTGGTGTAGGAAATTCCCTTGTACGCAATCTAGGAATCTTGCCCCAAAGGAGTCCTCACCACTGTGTGGGTCAAGATTTATCCAATCTATCTCTTTATGATTAAAGTCTCCCATAATCAAAATCCTACATTTTTTCTCCCGCGCCATGTAAACAACTGAGTTTATGACTTCAATCGTACCTATATGACTTTCCTCATAAATTTCAAGCCTATTTTGGTTCCTTGGTGGGTTGTATACAACAGTTATTATAATGCTCTCTGACCCAGTATTTATGCGAGCAACAAGAAATTCCCTGAACTCACTTTCTATAGCCAAGTTTATCTCTTCAGCTTGAATCCTCTCACTTATGAGCAGTGCTATCCCTCCACCAGTCCTCTCAGATCTTTCGACCCTTAGTATTCTGAAGCCCTTAGGAAAAACTGTGACACTGTTTATGTCCTCACTCAACTTAGTCTCTATAATTGCTACTATATCTGCCTTACTGTTGTGAATCCTATCTTTTAATTCTACTGCCTTACCAGCTAATCCATCAGCATTTGTGTATAACAATCTTAATGAGGCCCCATCCCCTGATCTTCTGTCATTATCTTCTTTATCTCCCCTTTGTCTGGAAGTATTCCGTAACGAAAATTTTTCTTCTCTTCCTCATTTCTTTCATGTGTGTGTGTGTGTGTGTGTGTGTGTGTGTGTGTGTGTGTGTGTGTGTGTGATTACCTAATTGTGTTTACGGGAAAGAGCCCAAAGCTCGTATCTGTGTGTGTGTGTGTGTGTGTGTGTGTGGGTGTGTGTGTGTATCGATTCAAAATGCTGACATGAATAATTCACTTAACTGCCGTGGAAGAAATTGCTTGTAGCAAGAAAAACTTTTTTCATGGGTAAGCAATGAAGCAACTGTCAACTCATAACCTACAACGGTGATAATTATCTATGCCCCCTTGTAAGGGGTGGTCAGGCCAAGAAACACGCATTTCACCACGCTCCACACATACCCCAATTACACCTCTTAGCTGCCCTGCTTTGGTCATCCACAAGGTAGGCATGCAAGCATAGTCTGGAGTGAGACATGACAGCCGCAGCTGGTTTACCCCCACCGCTTCATCACACAGAAACTCCTCTCACACCCTTCTGTCACATTTCGGTGTGCTAGCAGGTGCGAGAAACCCCTTTGGCCCGTGTAAACTACAGTCTTCCTCCACTCATCCCTATCTTTTGCATACCCTCTTCCCTGCACCACTGCATTCCATGTGCATCCAATACTCTTTCATGCCTTACTCCAGCAACTCCTGCACTCCTCACTCTCTTCACTAGTTGTTCATCACTCATCCTTTCCATGTGTCCAACCCAACTTAATACTCTCTGATCTAACCAATCTAACAACTTTCTCTCAACACCCCTTTTCTGCTTGAACTCCTCATTTCTTACTCTATCTGTTCTATACAATAATCATACTTCTCAAGCATTTCATCTCAGTTACATTCAACTTGTTCTTTTTATCCTCTCTTGCATTCTAAGTCTCTGCTCCATACAATGCTGTCATCACAATCACACTTTCATATATCCTTCTCTTTGCATTCATTCCTAAATACCTATTTGTCATCACACTTTTCAATCCGCCTAGACATTTCTTGCTTCCTTCATTCTCTGACTTAGCTCTGCATCCACTCGTCCATTCTCTGATACATGGGACCCCAGATACTTAAAGCTCTCAGCTTCTTTAGCAACTTCCTATTCTCTTCTACATTCAAACTGCCAACATTAACAATCTTCGTGCATCTCATGACATAGCTGTTTTTACCAATATTCACCTGCAACTTCCTTCTTTCACGCAGCCTAACAAACTCAGTCACCAAAAAATTTAGATAATTTTCAGCATCAGCCACCAATGCTGTGTCAACTGCGAATGGCAATTTTTTTAATATCCACAACCTTCCATACTCACCCACTAATTCCAAGCCTCTG
>JAXCGZ010015105.1:152500-160000 GCA_037179515.1 Halocaridina rubra
AAGCAACTACCTGGAAATGTAAAGCTTGTAAAGAGATGCTAAATTGTGAACTAATGTTTTATGAAAAAGGTAAATTTACATTGTATGGCTATATAACTCTCCAGGTTGATGTGCCACACAATGCCTCTTAAGAATACTTCAGCATAACATATTGTTAATCATGCCAGGAAAAATGCCGATATAAATACTCAAGTGATATGAACCCTTCCATAAAATGTAAAAGGTTGATCTTATCCATGGCACCCTTCATAAGAAAATGAGATACTATTTCAGTGTTGTATTAAATACATGATCTTTGCATCACAGCAAAAGCCAAAAGCCACATAACTCACTCTTTCTTCTAAACTTTTTATTTTGTTTTCCAAGTTTCCAACTGAAGCACAGGTAGCTGAGCAGCGTCGTGAATTTCCTCTCATATCTGAAGGTCCAGATCTGGTCGGTGCTCGCCAATGATGCTCTGTTGGCAGCACAGCACCCTCAACAGTACCCAACTGGTCATATGGTGTTATTCCAGCGTTCTCGATCTCTAACTCACAGGTGCTGTTGTCTTCTCGTAATCTGTAACCTTTGATAAAGCAAGATATTTGCAGACACTTTGGATGCAATAATTGAAATTTAAATAATTTTAGATATAGCTTTGAGATGGGAAAGGTTATCATCATGCTAGTTTGTGAGCTTTAGTCATAAGTTTTGAGATAGCATATGTACCAGTCTTGTGAGCTGGCACTGAATGTATTCAAGTCCATAGTATTTTAGTTTCTTGTAAATTTGATATACTTTGCTGAATTATATGCTTATTTCTATGTAATTCCATGGTATGACAGTTTTTATGGTTAATACACACAAGAAAACAAGTGTACAGTCAACTTTAAATCAACAATGTATTGGTAGAGATATTTACTTCTCCTCATCATTAGAGTCCGAGATAAGGGTGGTAATTAGCATTTCTGCAACAAGCTTATTTAGTGATCTAACTATATGGATTATTTTTGTCGATATTTGAAAGAGAACCTGGGGGAAAAAACCTCCACTACGCACTTTACTCTGGTGGCGGATGAGGGGAGCCCTCTATTGAAGGCTACACTCAGTGTATAAACTAAGGAGTCGTGGACCAAAACAAGAAGCCTGGATAGGACTAGCAAGCCATTTGTGGATAGCCTTTGTTCAGGAAAGGCAACCCCATGATAATTCATGCATGATGGATCTTCAGACTGAAAGACTTCGGTCTACCAAGCGTAAAGTGAGAAGAGAATTGGGCTATGTTTGAAAGTAAGAGGATTTGACACAGACTACCATGCAATGGAAGCATGGCCCCTAACATTTCTAAGTAGCACATGAACCATCCTTTTCCCTGTTGAAATTCGCTTCCCAAAGGCAGGAAAGGCTTGGAAGTCGATGCGCAGGATTACACGTGGGTAGGAAAAGGTGTTATTGCTTCGCCACAAACTTTGAAAGTTCTTTTAAATAAGAATGGAAGTCACGATACGATCTGGCAGTCATGGAGTTGTCTGAGATTTTTTTTATCGACATTAAGAAAAAAACAAACAAACATTTAACAATATTCATGTAGAAGACTTGCTAAGTGGAAATGTCTACATTTTATTTGTTATAAGAAAAATAAGAATTGTACAAAGAGCTTGAAACTTCTTTCATGTAGATCATTCTTACATATAATTGGAGTGGTTATTTTCTTTTATCAGTTTAAATGTATTTATTAACTTTTTAACTCTTCA
Organism: Halocaridina rubra; assembly: GCA_037179515.1. Taxonomy (NCBI): domain Eukaryota; kingdom Metazoa; phylum Arthropoda; class Malacostraca; order Decapoda; family Atyidae; genus Halocaridina; species Halocaridina rubra. The sequence continues at coordinate 154,234 of JAXCGZ010015105.1, forward strand.
ATTGATAGAATATATTTTCATTTTTTTATATCTTTTAAATTAATCCTTTGATTTTTTCGAAAACTACTTCTTTATATGAACTTGTGCTTTTAGAACAATTTCAGTCGAATAAATGTTTTCAAAACAATTGTCTGCAAACAGCTGTGACTAAATGCAGAAATTTCATTTTTATGATTATTGTGACACCAGGACAGGCCAAAAATAAAATTAAGATAAATTTACCCTCATCGAGCCTGGGCACGAAGAAAATGTAAAGAGAAACGGAGACGTGGAGTATTGTGACTTGTCAGATGTGAAGGGATAATAATAATTTGCTTGAGATCCGTATGCTATGCAACGGTTTTAGAAACTGGTAAAAGATGAATACATTAATTTCATGATAAACTGACAGCCCATACTATATTGCATATACAAAAATAATTTATAATTAATAATAAATCTCTCCATGGCAAAATGGTTGCGTCCGCTACGCTGAAGCGGCAGGTCGATGGTTCGCACCCCATCACGGACTGAGGTTAGTAAGAGCATACACTCAGGGCAACGATTACATCTGCCAAAACAAGTCCTTCGCAAGAAGGCAACCGTCCTAGCCCTTAGTAGAAAAGGGATTTCGTGACGTAAAAACCTAATCCGAAATAAATTTCGCTTTTAAAAGTAGAGAGAAAAGGATGAAACGAAGAAAGACTTTATATGTTATTTTAGATTCTCCACCCACGGATGGGTGGAACGGGTCATGGAGGACCCATAAGAAAGACAATGCGCAAAGGAACGGGAGAAGCAAACTACGAGTCGTCGCCCTAACAAGATCAAAACGATCACGTACCTCACGTGTACTTGACACGAAAAACTTATGAACGGACGAAAAGGGAGAGAAGAGAGTTCAGCTAATCAAAGCTCACCCAGTTCAGCAATTCATTAAGTTTAGAGTAAGTTCATACTATTGTAAACTTGATAATATTCTGAATTGTCGATATGGAAATATTGTAGAATGTTATCATAGTCGCTAATTAAAATTTACAGTTTTAAAGTAAATTTTATGATAAAAAGATTACTTATAATTGAGAGTTGAGAAAGGAGATAACATTTATTTTCGAGCATCAGGTATTTTTACAATTAAAATTTGTGACTTGTTCAGTTAATATTTGTGGTGACTTCAACATATGATTACCACAGAAGATAAGATTAAGATTAAAGTTAGACACCATCCATGAGGGCCGCGGTACCTCAGTGGTAGAGCGCGCAAATTGGGAATTGATAAGGCTGACATTTGCGACATCGATCCAGCCGTGAGAGTGTTAGGAAGGCCACCCAGCCTTAATCCCCTAGCTTCAAAGTGTCTCTATCCACCCCCATTTGAATGAGGACTAATTATGACACAAAATGATAAAACAAATTGGGTAAAGAATAAGTTTGAATATAAGAGATCAATCAAGAATTTAGTGAAAACAGCAGCTCATAATCAGTATAAGGAAAACTGCCTCTACAAAGAAACTTTCCCATTGTGATAATCATGACAAAGTTTAGTAACAATAAGTGCTATGACATGGTTATCTTGTCCAGATTACTAGATTGCCTGATTTAATTGCTAAAAAAAAGTTAGAAGAGTATTGCAGTGCCTTATTAGAAGTATTTATAATGAAAATGATGCTTTATCTTAGTGAGAATGAGTTATTTTGAATCCCACAATTTACTCAACCAGAGAAGACCTGTTTGCATTACCCGATTTGAGATCCACACCTGCATCCATGCGTGGATGGAGTGAGTCGCTCTGAGAATTCTTTTTACATAGCAGCAAGATATTTTCTAATTGTTTTCAAACACGTTCTTTCTGGAAAAGTTGTACAGAATGTGTTCCATTAGATTATTTGCTTCCAGAAGTCTTACGACGATCAACGGGGATTAGATAGGGGGGAAGTGAATCAGAGATAGTTTCGAGTGAACTCTCTTAGCCTTATCCATGGTATCATCACTGAAGAGGGAACATAAGATGGGTAAAAGTTGGGGGAAAAAGCACGAAAATTAAGTGAAGAGAGAGATAAAAAGTGAGGGGTTGACCCCCATGCTAAGTGTAGGCTTAATTAACACAACCAGAGTTTAGAGCTAAAAGTTTGTTTGAAACTAAATCTCTGAAACCTAAACCTAATATTCGCTACTGTTGTAAAATTTGAGACTTGATGTTCTATATTTTTATATTTTATTCATTTATTTATCTATTTATTTATTTCTGAATCCATAAGAACTGTATCAATTTATCTATAGTTCCTCTACTGCCCCGTGATATCCTTGTCTTTCCTAAAGAACTGAATTAAACACTCATATCGTTATAGATTGACCTTCTTTGCTCTTCATTTCTTCATGATTCATCTTAGTCTTCCGTCATCAACTCCAAACTTCCATCAATCGATTTATTGTTTTCATATGTTGAAAAGAAATTAGAATTCAAAGTACGGATTTACAAGGGGAGCAGATGAGGAAGAGTCACTACGCTTGTTCTCCCTCTGTAAATTTATCTTTTGTAATAATATATATATATATATATATATATATATATATATATATATATATATATATATATATATATATATATATATATATATATATATATATATATATATATATATATATATATATATATTATATATATAAAACTATACTATTACAAAATTGCTCTTTGATTGAAGTAACTATTACTATTGCATTTACTGGTTACAGTATAACTTATGTTAATAATTAAAAAGTCCACTAAATGGGGTGGAGCGAAGTAAGTGGTAATCCACCCCACTTTTTACGATAAACAGCAACTGTATGGTGATATTATATCAATTCTATTTTTTTTTCAGTTCAGCTACTGGTTGCAGGGCAGTTTCAGTCAACAAGTAAAAATGTCGATTATATAAGAGGAAACAAGGCTAATGGGAATCCACCCAACCTAGAATTGCCTTCCACGAAGTCAGTGCTTTGCTTTGACTCGGCCACTACCTAACAAAGGGGATTCCGGCCTTTGATTTTTTTTTCTTTCCGAATTCGATTGGAGGATGTAGAAGCATGATATAAGGAAAATTAAATTTGGATGCCCTTCCTAACGACAATCTGCGGGATCGAAGCTACGCTAATCAGGCTAGTTCTCTCCCAAGTCACGCATTACCACAGAGCTAGTCTCCCCCCTGCTTCTGGCCTTTGGATATGAACAGGTTTATTAAATATACTAAAGCAAAAATAAGGGTTCCCACTTCCGCTTGTTTTCTACGTGTCATGAAGCTACTTCCTAACCTAACCTAACCTAACCTAATCTACCCTAACCTTACCTTAGCTAGCCTAGTAGATACTTTTTCTTTGTAGATAACAAGCGGAAGTAGCACCAAATAAGGTTTGTATGTATATTTAATTCATTTATTTGTTTTCATTCTTGAACTGAGAATTATATTAATAGATTTATATAAATATTGCAGTTAGAAATGCTTAATTATATGATCATTAATAATATAATTAACAATCCACAGTTCATTAAAAAAAAAAAAAAGACGTGCAGAGAGTTGGGGGGAGGGAAATTGTGGATGACATTGAAGTGGCCTTGTATGGCTCTCTTTCTCTCTCTCTCTCTCTCTCTCTCTCTCTCTCTCTCTCTCTCTCTCTCTCTCTCTCTCTCTCTCTCTCTCTCTCTCTCTCTCTCTCTCTCTCTCACACACACACACACGCACACACACACACATACACACACACACACACACACACACACACACACACACACACACACACACACACACACACACACACACACAGGAAGCCTTAAACTTTTTGTCAGTAAGACAACATGGCTTCAGAAAAGCTAGATCAACAGTAATGAACTTATTAGAATTTCATGATGAGGTAAGCCTAATCTTACGGGAAGGAGAGGGCTGGGCAAATTGCATATTCCTAGACTTCAGAGAGCAATTAGAAGGAAGGGAACAGAGGGTTAAAGTAAGAAACTCGGTGACTGAATGGAGAATACTTAGTAGCGGAGTTCCATTTGGTTTAGTTTTAGGGCCACTTTAAATGTAAATGACCTACCAGAGTATGTAAATTCATTCATGAAATTGTTTGCAGATGATGCAAAGATTGTGAAGAAAGTAAGAGACGAGAACAATGGTAGAGAACTTCAGGAAGACCTAAATAGTCTCCATGAGTTGTCAGAAAAGTGTCTAATGAATTTCAATACTCTAAATGCAAGGTAATGAGAATGGGTACAATTGCAAGAAGGCCCAAGCTTGACTACCAAATGGCAGGAGCAGAACTTCAAGAGACAGAATGAGAGAGATCTGGGGGTAAACATATTGACAAATTTGTCTCCAGAAATGTTTATAAATGACATAGTAAGGACAGTATATGCTTTCTAAGCAAATGTAAGGGTAGCCTTCAGGCACATGGACAAGGAAATGTTCAGAAATATTTATGTAACCTATGTGAGCCCAAATATTGAAAATGCAGCCCCCTTTTGGAATCCACGCTTGAAAAAGCAAGTAGTTAAGCTGGAAATATCTCAAAGACATGCCTCGTGACTGGTGCCAGAGATGAGCAATCTCAGTTATGATAAGAGGCTGAAGGAATTATACTTACCATCACTGGAACCTAGAAGAATTAGGGGGATATCGGGACGGTTTTTAAATTTCTTCATGGTAATGATAGAGTGAATAGGGATCGATATTTTGATATGATTGGTACTATAACTAGAGGTTGTAGTTTGAAGCCTCGTAAGAAAGCTTCTTTGCAGGATACAAGGAACTACCTTTTTAGTGTAAGAGTAGTTGACAATTGGAATTTGCTAAGTGAGGAGGCAGTTGATGCTAACTCAGTCTATAGTTTTAAGGACAAGTATGATACGTATCACTAAGTATAAAATGGAACCCAATAGGAGACGGGAAATTACGAGCTTGGGACTCTTTAGCGTAAGCACAATTAGATAATTACACGCTAATCGAACAATAAACAAGTTCAATTACTGCCTCACCCACTCACCCACTCACATGCAAATCGGGCAGTATAAAATGTCACTCACTCTCTCACTTGTACACTCACTCACACACACACATACATGCACGTACGCACACACTAACACGAATCGATCATTAAACAAATATTAAATATGAAAGAGAGTTCTTTCTAAAAACATTATTCTCTCTCATTATGTACTAATGATAAATATACTACATTTTGCGGCATGCATAAATTGCAGCAATGTGAAGAAAAAAAAAACAGAAATGAAGAGAGAGAGAGAGAGAGAGAGAGAGAGAGAGAGAGAGAGAGAGAGAGAGAGAGAGAGAGAGAGAGAGAGAGAGAGAGAGAGAGAGAGAGAGTCATTACTACTAAAAGGTAGAGGGATGAAAGAAAGTTGTAGTGATCAAAATACCATCCTTGTATAGAATAACATTAGCCTTTAAGATTGGCTTTAATAAGAATTAAAGTTCCAGTTTTACGTCACGGACTCCCTTTTCAACCAAGGGAAAGGAGGGTTGTCTTTTTGCGAAGGACTTGTTTTGGCAGATGATATCGTTGCCCTGAGTGCATGTCCTTGCTAACCTCAGACCGTGACGGGGCGCGAACCCACGACCTTCCTCCTCAGAGTCGCGGACGCTACCGCCTGAGCCACGGTGACTACTTTTAATAAGAATTAAAGTATTAAATGAAAAAGTGTTAGAGGTATTGAAAAAAAAAATAAACAAAACAATGAAGACTGAAAATATTAGGCAAAAAGTCATAATCATCTCACCTTCTCGACATTCACATCTGA
>JAXCGZ010015105.1:162500-170000 GCA_037179515.1 Halocaridina rubra
CTCCGCGTCAATTGTAGTTTTTATATGTATGTTATTAGGATGGAAAATGTGCATAGCTGAATTACATAGAGCGATGTGGGTAGACTAACTACGGCTGTCGGTGCTCTTTGTAGAAGATCCTTGCCCACTTACTCAGTGAGAGACCAGAGTTTTGTGATGACAGTGAGGGGCGGAATTGTGGTGACCCATTTTCCCCAAGGAGCTACAAGGATTGACTGGAGTCCATTGGCTTCTGATGAATGCATGGTTTGGCTCAGCCACCCCTTATAAGGAGGATTGCGGCCAGTGCATATCTTTGTTACTAATCTATGTCTGAACTACGAAACCAAAATACCACAAAACGAGTAAATTAATTGGTTTTATATTCATTCATATCTAGAAGAGAAAGTAGACAGTCAGTCATTGTTTACAAATGCGTCGTTTTATGGGTTACAATTAGTCCCCATTCGAAAAGGGGTGGCTACAAACATTTTAGACACTGGGGATTCATACAGATTCGTCACGTTCTGACTCACATGCTCTACCACTGTGCTACCGAGACCCCGAGGAAAAGGTCTGCAACCAATGAACGTTAAGACTTCCATGTCTGGGGAGAATCAGCCCAATATCAGTCTTTGGTAAATGTACAAACTTTATATTTTAGCTTTAATTTTGCTTATTGCATAATTATGTGATACTACAACTGAAGGATCTTCTGGACTTAAAAAAGACTGACCAGGACAATTCGATGTTAAGTCTTCCTTCAGTTACGGTTCTTTTTCTATGCATACATCAACACCGAATATAAAGCAATATTTTAACAAGTTAATAATCTAATCTATAAGGATTATTGTGTATTTCCGATATTGAAATCGGAAAAGAGTTTCAGTGATTAATAATTAATCCGTTGCAGTGTGTTATTTGTTTCATATTCAACAACGTAAAATAATTCTAAAAACAGCAGTTTATGTATTTTTTTTCTTCGCTTCTCTGCAGTGATGATTGAAAACACTATTACCCATATGACTTTTAAAGGTATTTAATTCCTTCTGAAAAATTTAAAACTTGCCATTGACATACATACATACATACATACATACATACATACATACATACATACATACATACATACATACATACATACATACATACATACATACATACATACATACTTAATAGCCCTAGCCCCAATTGTAAGGATGTGGCCGAGTCAAGGCACACACTCATTTATCAGAAGCCATTTCACCCCTCTCTCTCTCTCCTCTTAGTTCCTAAGGACTGTCACCGTCCCCCTAAACAACGCTGCTTGGGTTATCCACAGTGTAGTGAGCAAGGATTTTCAACCATGAGTCCCGACATGCATCAATTCATGACCTCTGCAGTATGAAATAATCAATCAAGGGAAATTTGTGACCAAGTGATGATACGATAATTGAATCTGAGAATCATAAAATTATTTTATTGATAGTAAAGACTTCATAGAAATCCACTAGGCAGTTAATTACACATGTAAGTTTTTTTCATATTCACTCTCTCAGTGCCTCATTCACAATCAAATGGAGATGGGTCATATGATTTTCATGAAATATATATAATATATATATATATATATATATATATATATATATATATATATATATATATATATATATATATATATATATATATATGTATATATATATATATATATATATATATATATATATATATATATATATATATATATATATATATATATATATATATGTATATATATATATATATATATATATATATATATATATATATATATATATATATATATATATATATATATATATATATATATATATACATACATGTATATATTATTTTTTTTTGCCACAATTCGTCCCCTTTTGATGGGGGATGCCCTAATACCCACAGCGGGATCGAACTCGTATATGTCAGGCTCATCACTTCATAACTTGTTCGATGTACCACTGATCTACTGCGGCCCCTATATCATTGATAGTAAATGCTTCACTGAAATCCACTTGAAGTTAATTATGACATACTTTTTCAGACACTCATTCATTCAGACATGACTTCGACTTCAGTCACTATATCGATGCCAAGAAACAATTTTCACAGTTATTCTCTCTTACCTAGGCATACTGGTGTCAGTCCTCGTTTATGATGTTCAGGACTGAATCTGTAACCGGAGTAACATGTACAGATGACGCGTCCGAAGTACACCGAACATTTTTGTTCACAAAAATTTTGCGAACATGGATCGACGGTTTCGGGTAGACATCTTAAAGAAATAAAAATGAAGACATTAGCGGAGGCCAAATGCCTTATTTGTTTATATTCTTAATGATCAAAATATGTCTTTGTAAATATGTATAAATAAGGACTGCAATGGATTTGAAACGTAGCGAGTCTGTCCTCGATTTGGCATTTCCTTTACTTGAAAGACGTTTTACATTATTATTATTATTATTATTATTATTATTATTATTATTATTATTATTATTATTATTATTATTATTATTATTATTATTATTATTGTTGTTGTTGTTGTTGTTATTATTATTATTATTATTATTATTATTATTATTATTATTATTATTATTATTATTATTATTATTATTATTATTATTATTATTATTATTATTATTATTATTATTATTAATATTATTATTATTATTATTATTATTATTATTGTTGTTGTTGTTGTTGTTCTTGTTATTATTATTATTACTAACATTGAACTTGATAGTGTTTTACCTTCCAGCAACAAAATTATATCCTTGACAGCAGTGCCGCCTAAAGCAGTCCACCCATTTATCCCTCACTTGACACTTGTACCTTGTTGTGATGACATTGGCACTGGGGCACTCCAGAGTATCGGACCTGAAATGCATTTAATCTATATATTTCTCATAATTTTCATTGGACATTTCAGGGTGTCGGACCAAAAAGAGATGTGTAAATTTCTTATCATTTTCATGGGACATTCCATGGAGTTGGACCTGAAATAGATGAAATGTATTAATTCTTCATCATTTCCTTGGGACATTTCAGGTATCGGACCTGAAATGGATGTAATTCAGAATTCCATCATCGTTTTCATGTAATATTAAAGGGTATCGGACCTGAAATAAATATTAGGTATATTATCATTTTCATTGAATATGCCAGGAAGTCCGACCTTGAAAAGATGTGGTATAGTTGACTAAGTTGTCCCTCATTTCCTTGCATGGATTGGAAATTGTGTAATTTTTGCCAGTAATGGACTTGAGAAATGATATGTAGGTTTTTAATGGTTTTCTATGTGGAAATATCGATTTTTATTTTTATTTGTGTTAGAAATGCGCTATTTTGAGACCTAATTCCCCATATATAACAAGATTGACCATAAATATCAATTGTTTTACATAGTATATAATTTGAAAGCATATTTTTGTGTTTGAAACAATTATGAGTAATGTTGACCGGTAATTGTGAAATGGACTTTTGTGATAATGGACTTGGTCAATGAAATGTGGTTATTCTAATGGCTTCAGTTTGAATGATAGATTTTTATATTCATCTCTGTCGAAAACGAACTGTTTTTTAGATAAAATCTCCAATATCTAATAGAAATTAATATCAAAATCGATCGTTGTGGATAGAAAAATAATTTAAAATACTACATGTCTGTATCTAAAATAATTATGGTAATTCTGAACATGTAATTATGATATTAAAGCCCTTTCTTGACGATCAATTAAATGTGGTCATTCTTATGAACTTCAATGTAAAATGATATATTACTGCAGTCATCTCTGTTAAAATGTGCGGGTATTGAGATATAACTTCCCGTAACGAAGATAAATGACTATAAAAAGTGATCGTTTTACATAAAAACCAAAACAAAAAAGACCCACTTGAAATCCCCCATTTTACTTTATAAAACAATTTTGGGCAATTATGGTCCGGTCATTGTGAAACTGAAGCTCTTAACTGACTTGGATTATGGAATGTTATTATAACAGTGGTTTTTCTATATGAAATGACGATTTTGATAATCATTTCGGTCTGAAATGAGCAGTTTCGAAAAATAATCTCCCTTATCTTACAGCTATGACGTCGAAATTGGTCGTTTTATATAAAGAATCTTTTAAAAAAACTGCACTAATGTGTTTAAAACAATTATGGGTGCTTGTGGACCTTTAATTGTAAAACTGAGGGCCATAATTGCCTTGTTTGATGAAATATTATCTTTCTAATGGTTATCTCTGTCAAATGATCGATATTCATAGTCATTTCTGCCGGATATGAGCAGTTTTCGAGATATAGCCTTCCGTATTTATCGGAAACGATTATCATCACCGCAAGTTTTAGATAGAAAATCAATTGCAAAATTACATATCTGTGTCTGATACAATTATGATCCGGTTTTACGTCACGGACTCCCTTTTCTACCAAGGGCTAGGACGATTGCCTTCTTGCGAAGGACATGTTTTGGCAGATGTAATCGTTATCCTTAGTGCATGCCCTTGCTAACCTCAGACAGTAGCGGGGCGCGTACCCTTGACCTGACGCCTCAAAGTCGCAGACGCTACCGCTTTGCATCATCATTTTCATACAATTTAGAGTTATTTTGGACATGTGATTATTAAATTGATACCCATAATGGATTTGGAAAATAAAATGTGGTTGTTTTAATGATTATCTATGTAAAATGATAGATTTGTATTGATACTTATATCGAAAGGGCGCAATATTTGAGATACAATCTTTTGTATATCAAAAATGAATATCAAAATTGATCGTACTACATGGAAAATTAATAGTAAAAACACATATCTGTGTGAAACAATTTTGGTTCAATGTGGAGCGGTAATTGTGAATCTGAAGCCCATCATGGACTTTGACATTGAAATGTGATTTTTGTAATGGTTTTCTTTGTAATAATATATATATTTTTTTATAGTCATGCGTTCAGAAATTGAACGGTTTTTCTTTTTTAGATATAACCTCCCATATCTAACAGAAATAATATAAAGAACGATTGCTACTTAGACAATTTATAGAGAAGGCACATTTCTGTGCCTAATTCAATTATGGGAATAACATTTATAATAACTATTCCTAACTTTGGGGGCTTCGCCATCTAGACTTCCCTTACCTAACCAAACTAGTTAGAACTTAATTATGGATCATTACTTCACTAGGGATATAGCCAAAAAAAAAAATCATTAGTTTTGTAAGTTATTTTCGAGTTTTCATTGCATGTCATAAGATGACTTTGGCACTAGGCTATTCAAGAGTGGACCTGCAAATTGATGTATAAGTGACGATTCGCCTGCTTCCATGGACCTTTCCTGTGGATACAGAAAAACAACATTATTGGTTTAGGTAATCTTTTACATTTTATCTTCTCTGCAACTTTATGGAAATTAAATACACTTTATTAGTTCAAGGCTGCCATCGGAGGAATGATGCTATAATGAGATCTTGCCTGAGAATCGATACACACACACACACACACACACACACACACACACACACACACACACACACACACACACACACACACACACACACACACACACACACACACACACACACACACACACACACACACACACACACACACATATATATATATATATATATATATATATATATATATATATATATATATATATATATATATATATATATATATATATATATATATAATAAAACTGTAATCCCTTTACAAAGGAGATTTTAGCCATTGCATATAAACAAACTATCATCAATCCGGTTGAACAGACATTGCAATAACTTAGAAATTCTTAATGGACGCTGTTTGGCTTTAGTTAGAGGTTAGAGGTTGCTATTGGGTTAAAAATAAGGTGGGTCGTTATTAACAGGCGCATCTAATAGATGAAATTGCTCATTTTTTTGAACTTAAATAGGTCTGTCCAGGACAGTTCGATGTTAAGTCTTCCTTCAGTTACGGTTCTTTTTCTATGCCTACAGCTACACCGAATATTCTTGGATATTCATTACACATCTGTTATCACCCCTTCACTTCTGACAAGTCATTACACTCTCCATCTCTTTTTCTCTTTACTTTATGTATTTTTCGTACCCAGGCCCGATGAAGGCTGTTTTATTTTATAATTTTTTGGCCCGTCCTGGCATCACAATTATTAAAAAAAAAAAATTGCATATTACTTTAAAATCGTAAAAAGTAAATATTGTTATAAGTGTCTACAACTGGTAATAGATTATATGTTTTGTGTTATACAGATAACTTAGCTAACGTTTTTATATATTTTTTTCTAGCAGCAAGACTTTTACTATACTTTTTTCTATATTGAAAGTTTCACTGATCTCAAAGTATTGAAGTTAACTGGGGTAGCCTATTCCCTGCTAGCCCTTGTCTCATGGTAGTTATTAGTGTAATTTTCAGGGTTCTCCTTTACTTTCAAAAATAGCACTTGGAAAAAAAGACTATAAGAAGGACAGTATGCGAGATATATTAATAATGAGCTGTATGTACATATATGACCAAACATTGTGTCAGCCTCTTCATTTAAGCACACGCTCCAGAACCAACACAAGAACAACCAGGCACACACACACACACACACACACACACACACACACACACACACACACACACACACACACACACACACACACACACACGCGCGCATGAAAATACATGCATGCATGCAAGTAGCTCGGATAAAGTTGACAAAAATAGGATCCTATGTGATGACTTCTAGAGAAAGATGGCAAAACTCCAAGCTGAAAAAGAAGTTTTAGTGAAAGAAGATTTTCAAGAACTTAAGCTCTATGATGGAGAATGTTGTGCAAATTGCCCCAGAGACTTATAACGTGATTCCTGTATTAAGTAATCCTCTTAAACTTAAATCTTCTCTTTCTCCGTGCTCCCCTGCGTGTCGCAATTCATTCTTCTGCTCTCACTCTGTCGCCCCCCCCATCATAAGGGGATTATGGCTCCTGCACACAGATACATATTTTTTTCATAATGTGACACAAGGATGGGCGATCAAAACTGCAATCATCAGGCCTAGTCACGAAGAAACAAAAAGCAAAGAGGAACGGAGATGGGGAGTGATGTACCGTGTCAGATGTGAAGGGATGATAAGAGATGTGTAACGCATATACAGAATATTCTGTGTAGATGTAGGTATAGAACAGGGTCCGTAACTGAACGAGGACTTAACATCGAGCTACCCAGGACAGTCCTATTTAGTCTTAAAGACCTTCAGCTTCAGTATCGCAACCGGCGACTCGACTTGTGCCATGGGGCAACCTACTACATGGTTGATAGATAAAAAATAATCCAAGCACACACACACACACACACACACATACATATATATATATATATATATATATATATATATATATATATATATATATATATATATATATATATATATATATATATATATAAAGCAGCAATCATCTGTATGCATGTTAATCATATTATGTGTTGAAATCATTCTGATGTATATTCATAGACCGGAGTGAAGCAGGCGATGA
>JAXCGZ010015105.1:172500-175000 GCA_037179515.1 Halocaridina rubra
ATATATATATATATATATATATATATATATATATATATATATATATATATATATATATATATATATATATATATATATATATATATATATATATATATATATATATATATATATATATATATATATACATACATATATATATATATATATATATATATACATACATACATACATACATACATACATACATACATACATACATACATACATACATACATACATACATACATACATACATACATACATACATACATACATACATACATACATACATACATACATACATACATACATACATACATACATACATACATACATACATACATACATACATACATACATACATACATACATACATACACTTGAAAAAGCACATAGCTAAGCTTGAAAAAGTTCAAAGACATGCCACGAAACTGGTGCCAGAAATACGCAATCTCAGTTATGATGAGAGGCTGAGGGAATTAGACTTACCATCACTCGAAGCTAGAAGAGTGAGGGGGGATATGGTGACAGTCTTTAAATTCCTTCATGGTTATGATAGAGTGGATAGGGATCGATATTTTGATATGGCTGGCTCTAGAACTAGAGGTCATAGTTTGAAGCTTGGTAAGAAAACTTCTTTGCAGGATGTAAGGAAATACTTTTTCAGTGTAAGAGTAGTTGATAATTGGAATTGGCTAAGGGAGGAGGTAGTTAATGCTATCTCAATCCATAGTTTTAAGGATGTGTATGATAAGTATCACTAAGTATAAAATGGAACCTATCAGGAGACGGGAAGATACGAGCTTTGGGCTCTTTCCCGTAAACACATTTAGGTAATCACAATTAGGTAATCACATGCATACATGCATACATACATACATATATATATATATATATATATATATATATATATATATATATATATATATATATATATATATATATATATATATATACATATATATATGCATACAAAAAGAATATTTTTCGAGCTAAATATTAAAGAGGAGAAAACCACGATTCTTTTTAATTATAAAAGGAAGATAACTGAACTTGACTTTTTTTCTCATTATTAGCATTTTCGCTTGTACCATGTTTTATTATTATTATTATTATTATTATTATTATTATTATTATTATTATTATTATTATTATTATTATTATTATTATTATTATTATTATTTTTATTATTTTTATTATTATTATTACTACTGTTATTATTATTATTATTATTATTATTATTATTATTATTATTATTATTATTATTATTATTATTATTATTATTATTATTATTATTATTATTATTGTTATTATTATTATAATGTCGAAAGGCATTTGTGAATGTTTTTAACTTTTCACTCAATAACGAATGTTTTGTTTTAAAATTACTTTCATACATTATGTCTAAATGTATTGTGTACTGTTTGATGAATGAAATAGCTTAATTAGCTTTGTTCTTAAGTAATTTTGCAAATGCTTTCTAGCTATATATTGTAATTAAGAATACTTATGTTTGATTTTGTGATTTTGATTACTATGCTTATTATAAAGAACTGATTTTTCTTTGTCCGATTTTTGCATAGTAATTTTGATATTACTGTACTCTGTTTAGCTAATTGTGTGAGATTGTAATAGTTTCATATGTCAGTTTCTTAGATATCTCTGCCCCGTTTTTTTTAAATAATGATAGTTAGAAAATTTTAAGGCTCTCATAGAAGTATTTATGATGCTTCGTCAGAAATATCTGATATATTTCTGTTTGGTGGTGGGGAGTGTCGTAAGGCATATAAAAGATGCCTATAGCTTCACAAGCCATTTCAGACATGCCTAAAAGTGCCGTGTGGCAGTGATGCCCACGACGCACACCGACCGAGATGAGTCGCTACAAAGAGTCAGTTAGAGATCAGGCCTTGTCAGGAGCAGACGTGATGTACACAGCTTAGCTAACCTCCCCCTTGGGGGTGGGAATCTGGAATCGTTCGTGACAGGAACTGTAGTAATGGTAGCTCTGAGGAATAGTGTATGCTAGAAATAAATACATATAGAGAAGATGCTTTTCACCAACCACGCTACCATATTTATAACCCTCATGTGAAATAGTAATCCCACGACATTGGTGACACTGAGTCGGATTATACCACGACATTTGATGTCATCCGGTGGGATAATATCCACACGGCAATCATTATTTTATTATTATTATTATTATTATTATTATTATTATTATTATTATTGTTATTATCATTATTACTATTATTATTATTATTATTATTATTATTATTATTATTATTATTATTATTATTATTATTATTATTATCATTATTATTATTATTGTTATTATTATTATTATTATTATTATTATTATTATTATTATTATTATTATTATTATTATTATTATTATTATTATTTTTATTATTATTATTATTATTATTATTACTATAATTATTATTACTATTGTTGTTATTATTATTATTATTATTATTATTTTTATTATTATTATTATTATTATTATTATTAT
>JAXCGZ010015105.1:180000-185000 GCA_037179515.1 Halocaridina rubra
ATTAGTTTGAATTTATAGTAAACGTAGGTAAATATTTTTGCCATTGATGACCCAGAATATTGTGAAACTTCTCCGTTGCTGGAATAACAGTTATTTTCACTGGTTTCAACACTGACACGTTGTGATAACCGTAATGAAGTTTCTGCATTATTCAGGTTTCCTATTTTTTTTTCTTGCTGGGATTTCAATTATTTTTACTGGTTTTAGCCTCGCATGTTATGATAATTTCCTGTTTGCGAAAATTTCTTTTCTTGGGTTGTGAATTGTTTTCGCTAATTCTAACTTTTTCACGTTGTGATATTGCATTGTTGAGGTACATGCATAATTCCGATTTGAGAAAAATTCTGACAGGAATGAGAATAATTCTCATTAGTTTTTGCTTTCGCACGATCACTCCTCTTAATTCCATGGTGAATAGTGTTAGTCCTCTATCAACGAGGAGCTAAGAGGAGTAATCGAGGTGAATATGTGTGCTTTGACTCAACCATTCCCTTACAAGGATGACTGCAGCCAGTGTGCATGTTATTGCATGTATCACTTTGTGATAAGTGCATCGAGGGACCTGAATAATTTGGGTATGTGATTTCATTTCATCTCAGTGAATTGATGGATAGGGATGCATAGGGGCGTCCCCCCTCATCACGAGGAATGAACTGAAAAGGGATTATTCTATAGGAATGATTGCAATAGGTCTTTGATAAATGTCTTTCTGTAAGTGTGTATGTGTGTATACGTGCGCGTTTATGTGTGTAGTCTTCGGGTATTGGTGTAGTTTAGTGATCGTTACGAATGTACTGTATATGTATTGTTGCTATGATGATGAATAATAATAATAATAATAATAATAATAATAATAATAATAATAATAATATTAATAATAATAATAATAATAATAATAGTTGTTTTTGTTGTTGTTGTTGTTGCTGCTGTTATTATTATTATTATTATTATTATTATTATTATTATTTTATTATTATTATTATTATTATTATTATTATTATTATTATTATTCTCCCTAAGGGAGGGGGGAAAGAATACTTCCTCCGTGTACCCCTGCGTGTCTTAAGAGTCGACTAAATGGGGTAGAGCGAGGGGACTTGGAATCCCCTCCTCAGTATTTTCTCTTCCCAAGGAGTCAAAATATTTCGCCTTGACTCAACCATTCCCCTTATAAGGGGCAAAAGGCTCATGTGTATAGACAAATATAGACTATTTTTTTTATTATTATTATTATTTTATTATTATTATTATTATTATTATTATTATTATTGTTGTTGTTGTTGTTGTTATTATTATTATTATTATTATTATTATTATTATTATTATTATTATTATTATTATTGTTATTATTATTATTATTATTATTATTATTATTATTATTATTATTATTATTATTATTTTTATTATTATTATTATTATATTATTGATGTTGTTGTTTCTAATACTAACTACTAGACGGAAAACCATGGATAGTGCTTGATATATATATATATATATATATATTTATATATATATATATATATATATATATATATATATATATATATATATATATATATATATATATATATATATATATATATATATATATATACATATACATGTACATATACATATACATATACATATACATATACATATATATATATATATATATATATATATATATATATATATATATATATATATATATATATATATATATATATATATATATATATATATATATATATATATATATATATATATATATATATATATATATATATATATATATATATATATATATATATATATATATATATGAGAGAGAGAGATAGAGAGAGAGAGAGAGAGTAGAGAGCGAGAGAGAGAGAGAGAGAGAGAGAGAGAGAGGAGAGAGAGAGAGAGAGAGAGAGAGAGAGAGAGAGAGAGAGAGAGAGAGAGAGATCAAAGAAAATATGAGAGCAAATTCAACCAAGACTTTTACTGGAAGAAGAAAAATTGGCATTCCGGAATCCATTTATCATATTTAAATTTTCAGAGCAAGGCCGAAATTCCAGGGAATGGAACGTGCAAAGGCTTAAAGGGATGGGATTAAAAGCCGGAATCTCGATTCACAAAGGTGAATTAATCTTACGATAATCTTAGTTGCGGCAAAATGAATAGAGTTGCTGATTGACGATTAAATTGGAGTTTAGCGAAATTTTCATACATAAATCGATGAAACTGAACCCTTCCTTGAGGACATAGTATAAGTATGTTGGTCAGATGACGCAACCTTCGAACAGAACGAGCATATCAAGCACCGTATTTGTGCATACGAGTACGGGAGCTATGTTATAACTCATATGTTATCCCCAAAAAGACATGTTAAGCCTACCATGAGTGATAGTTTGGGAATAATATGATAAATGAGCTAATCTTTTTACAAATTGTGGCAGCAGGCACACCCTTAACACGTCTGTTTAAAGCATTAAATGAAAAATAGAAAATTATTTTTTGGGAAGAAGTAACATTCATTTCAAAAGATCAGAAATGAAACGAAAATCTAGTAAAGCAAACAAAGAAACAAACATTTATTTTCATTCCTCCAATGGATATTCTTTTATAAAACTAAGAGTACACTTATAAGTAGATATGTAATTGAACTAATAAGTAAGAGGATAAAGTAAATACAGCGAAAAGAAATATAGCATTCCTAGAAAGTGAAGATTACCTTGAGTTAACAGATACGTATAAAAATTATAATAACAATAATCATACTGTAATAAAAACGTTAACAATTATGTTAATAATAGAATATCGGCATCATCGCCATATGTGTATTCCTTACAATGAGAATAATTAGTTCCTAACTTAGAGATCAAAGAAGGCGATATCAATTTACATATAGAATGGTTAGTGTTAAGGGAAATTGCATTAAATCATTATGTTTCATTAGTGTGTGAGCAGTAACTATTTGTCCAAAAGAAAACTATATAGTTTGCCTTCGAAAGCAGTAAAGGAAGAGAAATTTTTAAGATGTTCTGGAATATTGTTCCAGAGTTTGGCCCTTCAATAGTGATCATCTTTGAACCTGCATCTGTGTTTGTTCTCTGAATAAAGAACTCACTACTCTGTCTTGTATTGGTTCCCCTTATATCCCTGACTGTTTTTAAATCAAATATCCAGCTAGGATAATGATGGTTCAAAATTCTGTATACAAAAACGTAAAGAGCAAAGGTAACCTTGTTTTCTGCACGCAGCTACCCAAGTATTTTGAGAGCTGGTGTGATGTGGTTATATTTTCTTATTCCTCCCAGGGCAACTCGAGCTGCAAAGCTAAGAAGCTTCTGTATTCTATTTATCTGAGTATTATTGGTAGCTCCCCATACAGATCTGCAATAATCATTGTGACTTTGGACTAGAAATTCAACAACCGTTATTTGGGTGGTTGTCTCAAAATTATCTTTTATACGTGATAAATACATTAATATTCCTGTAACCTTTTTGCATTCTTTATCTATATGGAAATCAAACAACATGTAGTGTTCAAAGTTAATTCCTAGATTTTTTACTCTTTTGCTAGGTGTAACGATATTGCTGCAAAAATTAATTGTTGTGTTTTCTGGAATTTGTGCTATATGGAATCTTGAACCAATAAACATGCATTGAGTTTTACTTTCGTTAATTAATAGCCCACTTTCTTGAAAATAGGTTTTAATTTTTGACATTGTTTTCTGCTCTTAAGGTTAGGCCTGGGAACATCACCACTAAGGTGTAGCTGAGTGTCATGTGCAGATTGTACAACTAGGCAGTCAGAAATGAAACAAGAGAGATCATTTACGTAAATGGAGATGACAGGACCAAAGACTCATCCCTGTGGAACACCAAATGATGCATTTTTTGGAGTACAGATAATGCTGTTGAGATGGATAGACTGTCTGCAATTAGATAGATGCTCTTTAAACCAGGTCGGGTCAGTATTTAGGTTCGTACAATTTTTAATAAGAATTTCATGGCTTACACTATCGAAGGCTTTTGACAAGTCTAATAATACAAGTAGAGAGAGTTTTTTCATATCTATGTTATTATAAATACTATTAATGACTTTGAGAAGTGTAGTGTTCGTCGAGAGTTTCTGTCTGAAACATGTTGATTTATAGCTAATAGTCTGTTTATCTCTAGATATGACATTAATTGCCATGCAACAATTTTTTCTAATATTTTAGAGAAAATGAGTATCAGGGAAATGGGACGAAAGTTTGTCACATCTTCTCATTCGCCCTTTTTATGCAGAGGTATTACATGTGATTTTCTTCCAAGAGTCAGGAAACCTTTTAGTAACAAAGGAAGTGTTCAAAATATCTAGAATATAAGATGCAATCATGGGTAGAGCATCTTTGATGAACTGAAATGGTATACTATCTTGACCATAAGAGCCAGAGTTTTTTAGGCTCTTTATAGTAAGAATTAGGGTAGCACAATCGATAGGATTTATCTTGAAGTACTCTCTTGTGTTTACAAAGGAAGAATTGACATTTATGTAATTACTCATTTTTACTGAGTTGATGTTTTCTTGTGTTTTCTCATATGTATTTTTCCCAACGTTAGCAAAATAGTTATTGAAGTTTTCCGCTTTGTCTTTCAACTCTGTAATAATTTCATAACTTTCTGAGGTAGTCCTACCATTCGGTATCATGCTTCTTATCACTTTCCATGTTGCCTCTGCATCATGTCTATAGTCATTAAATTGCTTTTTGAAAGTTTTTTTTTTACTTATATCAGTGTGGAATCTGACACGTTTCTTTTCTACTTTATAAAGTTCACGGAGAGTCATATCATGTCTATGCATTTTTAGCTCTTTTTTAATTTAATTTCTGATTTGCATTGCCTCTTTGATGTCATTAATTAGCCAGGGGACAGAGGGTTGGGTTATTTTTCTGTTACAATGGGTGCACAATTATCTAGGCATTCACTTAAGACTTTTGTTAGAATTTCAACCTGCAAATCGACGCTATCTGAGTTTATTATACCAT
>JAXCGZ010015105.1:190000-192500 GCA_037179515.1 Halocaridina rubra
CAATAATTCAACTGCCTCTTCTACATTTGTGGAAAGAGCACAAAAGTGCCAGGGAGATTATAAGAGCTACACAAACATTTAGAATTATTGCAGACGAACTGGAAGAAACAGGATATATGGTGACCTACATGCTTCTCCTACATATATTGTCAGAACACAATGGTATCAGGAAAGTTATTACTGTCATAAATCTAGAAAATCCAACAATCATGAAGAGATGGAGAGATATTCAAATTGGAGACCAAGACCAGCCTATCAAAACAAAGCCAATATAAAAAACCATTAAATGACTGGAAGAGATCAAGATGCTTTAACTGCGGTGAGCAAAATCATTATGGCCAAATATATAACTTTGGCCAGAAACTAACATGTGTAAATTATAAGCAACTCGGCCATTAAAGTAAGTTATGTTCATATTGCATTAATTATTAAATAATATGCAAACAAGACTTAGCCGATAGTGTAAAAAATAAATGTAGAGACAGTGTGTTAATAGAACATATAAATTCTACACTAATGCTCTCATGTTTTCATGAAATAAAGATGTTAATCACAGCTAGGAAAACTGATGGCTTATGAGAATCAGAAACTTTGTTAAAGAGTAATATGCCAGAGAGACTGTTTTATCTAGAAGGTTTTAATTCATTTTACTGTTGGGGGTCAGAGAAGTGTTTCGTGTATGTATATATGGAGTGACCTAAAAAGTGTAAAATTAAGACTGTGTGAGCCTCCTTGTGAAGGCATATCAGATATATGAGTAAAAGTACAGTTACGGAAATTACCATAGATCATAATAGGAACAATGTATAGGCATCCTTGCGCCTCCACAAATACATTTGAATATATTCATGATAAATTGCAACTACTATCATATGATCAGAATAAACTAATCCTACTTGATGATCTAAATAATGATTTCCTATCATAAATAATCCTACTTGATTATCTAAATTATTTTCCTTCATATATAATCCTACTTGATGATCATAATGATGATTTCCTATCCTGCCTGTCAAAGCTTTAGAAAATTATAAATAGACAAAATTTTCATTAGCTAATAACTGTCAAACCTACTATTCCTCAGGAATAGTCAATTGCCATTTATCAGCCGACATATATGTAAAGAAACCTAAGAAACAGTTACCAACAATAACTTTTCTCAGTTTAAATAACTACAGTAATAATTTCTGTATAAGTTTTTTAGGCTGTGCTCCAATTTCAACAAGATTCTCAATACCGACGACGTCGAGAAACAATTGCAGATAATATTTGTGGCTTAATAGTAACAAAAAATAATCCGTTCCCCTGCCCCTTGGATGAATAATGAAATAATGAGAGCAATATCAGCTTGAAATAAGATGAAACAAAAATTGAACCCAAAATCATAATGAATCAAGTAAAGCAAAATATAAACCGTCCAAAAAGCGTGCAAAAACTCTCATTAAACAGGCTAAAACAAATCAGGACTTAATCAAATTCTAGGATTGCAAAACTAAAAAAAAAGCAACATTTTAAAAGACATTGTACCAAGTAAAATAAACCTCTGCTCTATTGATAAATGTACATGATCCATCAGATTCAAATGAAATATTTAATAAGTTTATTGCAAACATAGCGAAACAGGTTTACGAAAGCATAGTGTCAAACAGCATTCAAGAAAACCAAACTGACACGGTTGAACCATTTAAATATCAAGATGCTCTATTCAGGCTACAAACTGTTGACAATCGCAGTAACAAATATAGGAAAAACTTGGAAAATAAATATTCTTGTGGAGCATATGGAATGTCAACTAAATTCCTGAGAGATCATTAGTTATACCAATTTTCTATATAAATGTGATAATCAGTACCTTTATTGTCACAGGAATATTCCCAGAAGAAAGGAAATATGGAATCATTTCCCCAGTATTTAAACAGGAAGACAATGAGGATCCAAGCAACTACAAACCCAATACCCTTCCACCAATTTCTATCAAGAGTTATTGAAAAAATTGTAGCAAACCAGTTGTATGAATACTTGTCAATAAACCATCTATTTTCGAAAACCCAGCACGGCTTCAGGAAGGGCCTATCTACACAAACTGCCTTAACACAAGTTACTGACACATTATACAAAAACATAGTTAAGAATGAGATATCAAAACTTTACTAAGTCAAGGCGCTACCACTACGCCAAAGAAGTAACCATAAGCCCTAGGTTCGAGTCCCGGTCGGGGTAAAAAATGATTCATGTTTTCACATATGTAATGTGCTTAATTGATTATTTCATGGCCCGAATGAGATTGGGAATTGAATTAAATGCTAAAATGAAGCCACGAGTGAGGTTGGGGAATCTGTAATATGAACATAGTGGCATTCAGTTAGAATGCGTTCATTCCTAAGTATAGCAGATATAAGCTATAAGGTTGGATTCCTTTTAACCTTCTGTGGCGCAGTGGTAGCGCCTTGACTTAGTAATCATAAGCCCTAGGTTCGAGTCCCGGTCGGGGTAAAAAATG
>JAXCGZ010015105.1:200000-227500 GCA_037179515.1 Halocaridina rubra
CACAGTGAAGTCCTTGTCTTTAACATCTCCTCCAAGAGCTTCTTAAGCTCCTACCGGATGCCTCGTCTTACTATCAAGCCCTTGGTATCCCTCTGCCACCCTCCTTCGCTAATGATGAGCTTTAT
The DNA here is from genome assembly GCA_037179515.1 of Halocaridina rubra. Taxonomy (NCBI): domain Eukaryota; kingdom Metazoa; phylum Arthropoda; class Malacostraca; order Decapoda; family Atyidae; genus Halocaridina; species Halocaridina rubra. Next base: position 200,126 of record JAXCGZ010015105.1, read on the forward strand.
AGTCCCTCTGTGTACCCTTCAGAAGTACGAGATAGTATCGTGATCCGTACTTGAGAGATTTAATGATACATGAGTATAAGGGAGATGATTCTCTGTAGAGAGGGCGAATCTCTTGATTGATTGCTGGATCCGGTAGTTCAACTATCTCTCTATCTCTTAATGGGTTTTCTAGACAAAGTTTTCTTTGATATCTTTTTTCTGCCTCTCGTGTTACATGTTTTATTTATATCTCTCGCGTGCTCTCTCGTTGCATGTTTGATAGATTAGTCGAGATATACTTTGCTGTTCATTTATCTTTGTGTGTGTGTGTGTGTGTGTGTGTGTGTGTTGTGTGTGTGTGTGTGTGTGTGTGTGTGTGGTGTGTGTGTGTGCTTCTGAAGTCTGTTTAACTTATTGCCATCGTGAAAATCCAGGCTTGTGGAGGATACTTTTAATCACTGTCTCCATACCTCTAATTGTATGCAGACAAGGAGTCCTTTAAGAGAGGATGCCTTTACTCTTCCCTTCTTATCCCCAAGTGCTTAATATGGGTTCTCCAGGGTTTGTGCCCACTGCTTCATGCCACTAAACTGCTGAGTGCGTTAGGGATTACATGTTCCAACTTGTTTCTGTGCACCTCATTTCGAATTGGCAAAAAAAAAGAAAGAAAGAAAGAAAGAAAGGCCTCTGGAGTGTCATCTTATTCTGTATTTCCCCTGTCTCTCTCTTTCTGATGAAAACAGTTGGTAAAAATGAGATTCGAGAAGACCCGGAACTGTTATATAATTCACAAAGTACAACTGTTGTTCTTTACTACTCTATAAAAAATTTTACAATGTAACACGCATGTATGGCACAGGCAACTTGCTAACAAGTGATTGTGATAGAATCGCTGCTCCCCTAATACTTGGCTACAGACGTGTTTGGGAAGTGATTTATGAAAAAATATGAACAATGTACTCAGAATACTCCAAATATGTTTTACGTGGCCGAGAAGAGAATAATACGTTAATGCACTACATCACAGACTGGATGAAACGAAAGTTTTTCGCACTCTCCTTGACTGTACAGTTTCGAACTATGCAGATATATCTGAGATCCTGACAATCTTATCCAAGCTTAAGTGCATACCCAGTGCTAAAATTGTAAATACATTTACATCACTGCGTTCTGTGATTGTTTTTTGAATGCACAAATGAGGTACCACATATTATTGAAGTATATTTAGCTGTGTATGCCCTATTCTAAAATTAAATGGTATATGTGTAAGTCTTATTAGTGGGATTGTGTTAATGACCTATTACGCAAATCTGTCAGTGTCTGTGGGCACATTGCCAATTTTATGCTTTGGATGAAAAAGATTTTCAAATGGGGACTTATTGTGACGCTTTTAAAGGTGCATTTATGATTCCAAAATTTTGGAAAGAAATAAATGACTTTACTTATAATTGTTGTAATGATATATTTATTTGAATCTATAGTATTATATAGGCAATGTGCCTGCAGGTAATTCGTGATTCGCACAAATGTGTATTATTACCGTTTCACTTATAAGAATTACATATGCAACTAAAATTGCATTACTTATTCTTCCTTAGAATAAAGATAACTCTGCTAAAACATAGTTATCATACTGTTGATGTATAGTAACACCTTTGTGCGCTCAAAATTTAAGATACTCGAAGAACAGTCACAAAGCAATGATTCTTTGGTACTGGATATTCACTTAGTATAGGCTACAGATTGTGTTTTTATTTTATATTAGCAATGAAAGGCGGATTATATATACATGATGTGAGGGGAAGTGGACACTAAAGCTCTTACAGAACTAATATTCTAGCAATATTCTTTTATATGTCATTGGTATCTAGATTTGGGGGCCGCGGGATCTTGTGAAGGACATCCAGCCTTCATCCTCCCCTCTCCATATGTGTCCACCCCCTTGCGAATGAGGTCTAACAGTTATCGAAAAATTGACTGTATTTTACATATCTAGCATACCAATATGCTTACATAAGGACCAAAGGACAAACAACCCTATTCTTAAAGAATACTTCTTTTCTATGTTTTTTCTAACTTTGGTTATGTTTTACACAGCAATATACTGGAAATGCGTAAACTGTACCTGCAAGCGTGAATACGTATATATGATGCCCGTGTAAAACTTATTCCAGACATGAAACTACACGATATAAGTCACTGGGATATAGGTAAATTAGGGTGACTTTTGGGTTGTAGTCTACATTACTGTTTGTAGTCTGTTGTACATTAACCTAACCAAGCTGTTAAGTTACTTTGGTTACATTGTTGTAGGGTAAGGGAAGGTAGGGTAGGATAAAATACAATGGACTGCAAACGGTGAAGCAGAACACCCACTAAAGTAGCTCCTGAATTAGAATGGTTATGGAAATTCTATTCATCTCAAGTATACTGAATTTGAGATGGGGAAATGACCATTTGTGTAGCTATATCATCATACGTCTTTTTTCTATAGTTCATACAAGTATTTGAGCAAATCAAGAAACGAAGCTTTTTATTCTTCTTTCGACTAGAGATGCTTGGAAATATGAAGACAGTACTGGGGAAAAGATGACTAGGAAATATTGAATTTGAAATTTGAGGCTCTGATCTTGGAAAAGATTAGTAACCCCAGAACCCCTGGTAAATCCAATTAACCCTAAAAGGTTAGGTTAGGTTAGGTTTGGTTTGGTTGCGTTGAGCTAGTTTAGGTTAGGTTATGTTTCATAACCCTAGAGCACCCTGGGGTTATTCTTCCTTACAAGAGCATCGAGGCTCAATATGCTTCATTATCAGCAAAACTGCGCATACCCAAAGACGTTACCAAGTATGTGTAGGTGAAGGAAAGATGTTGCGTAAACAGTACACAATGCAAGGAATATATCCTCAAAAGGAATGATATGTAGATTGAATGCACAAGTCAACGTTAACATTGTCTGCCGACCTTTTTTAATATAACAAACTATAGTGCATTTTTTCTATTAATTGAGCTCTCTCTCTCTCTCTCTCTCTCTCTCTCTCTCTCTCTCTCTCTCTCTCTCTCTCTCTCTCTCTCTCTCTCTCTCTCTCTCTCTCTCTCTCTCTCTCTCTCTCTCTCTCTCTCTCTCTATTCGTGTGTGTTTACTAATTAGTTTTTACTCCATCTGCTGCACTTGTGGTTGAATGCATTATATCGTTAAAGCTATTAAAATTTTGAAGAACATATTTACTGATTTTTCTATCCTAAGTTCCTCATATTTTCTAGTTATCATCAGCTACAACATGTGAAAAAATTTATATCTCTATTAATAGCCAATGCAAATTGGAAATTAAGTTCATTGGTTCATATGTTCCCTCTCAAGGAAATAGGAACTATTTTGGGGAATCTTGTAAAGAAGTAAGTCATGATACTCCAGGGTTATTTATATGTATAAGGCAAGTCACCTAACCTAACTTTGCCAAATCTAACCTAATCTACCTTAACCTAATGTAACAATTTAGGAGGTCGTTTAACTTTATATTATTATTATTATTCTGGGGGCCACTCATTTTTACAAGATCCCATAAGTCTGTGTCAGCGAAGCCATTTGTTATTTTCGTCTTCATTCTGAAATTGATTGAGGAACTGAAGCTTTATTTTTTGGTTCATAGCCAGGTTGTTTCCCAACCAACAAAGTCAAATGTTATTGGATATATTTTGAAAATTACATGTTTATTGCGTAATCGTTTCCAAACTAATTGGTTGGATCGTTACATTTTACTGTGGGAATAACGTAATTACACGATAATTAATTATATATTATTTACTTTGTGACGATCTTACCAATATTAGAGCTTTTCTTTCCCTAGAGTTAAACTCAGAAACCACTCTACCTCAGCGGAAGAACCCGCTAGTCGGTAAGCAACTGGCGTGGGTTCCAGCCCACCTTGGTATGTTAGGAGTGGTATCCAACATCAATTCCCCAGCCCCAACATTTTTGTGCCCACCCCATTCGATTTAGGACTGATTGTGTCACATAAAATTGTGGTGGTGTCCCCCCCCCCCACGAAAGTTAGACTCAAAAACACGTGTATTTTGGGTTTAAAAGCGTGAATATCGTATATTGTATTGTGCTTAGCTTCTCACATAAGTTGATTTTTGGAAATGTCAGCAGTGAAATTTTTGTTTTTTTACTTATATATATATATATATATATATATATATATATATATATATATATATATATATATATATATATATATATATATATGTATATATATATGTATATATATATATATATATATATATATATATAATATATATATATATATATATATATATATATATATATATATATATATATATATATATATGTTATATTTAGAAATTCACAAAGTATCTGTAACCACCCCCAGTCGAATGGGGTATAGCAGTGACACATAAATTGTCAAAGAAGAAGAACAACAACAATAACATTAACTTTTAAGTTTCATATAAAAATTAAAGTAATTTATTTACCACAATCAAAGTACAGACTACACTAGACTTATCAAACATGAATTTACTATCAAGATAGTTTGTAAGACACTTATTCTTTCCTTTCTCACGCGCAGCATTGATAACTGTAATTGTTTTATTCACGAGAGATGAGAAACTTGCCATCAAGTCATTACTATTTGTCATGCAACACTTTTACCAGATATGCAGATCTTTACCATTGCATATTGTCTTGTCTATAAGCCCAGTTGCTATGCTGTGAGACATCATTGCTTTCTTTTGGGCATCAGTTCTTACGTCACAAAACTCTGATTTTTCCTTTTCTGTTCTTTCGTAGTTGTAATTTTTGTGAAGTCTAAGACAAATTAATATTAACATGTAAAAAAGAGGATTTTAACTTGATGCCAAGATCTCAGATTTAAAAATTAAATCGTGAATATCACATACTTTCTAGACTATAAAAGAAAAGTCTCATTTTTCATGTTAGTGGTATAATGGAGACTACAGTTGTATTTACAGTTACTGATTGCTAATCTTGACCATCCAGAAAGTCTCCAGTTTGTGTATGCCATGAATTTAGAAATAAATACTTCGTGGTATCTTTTGTATCTAGCCAACTCCTTGCCATCTCAGCTGATCAGATTCACAACTAAAAAGGATAACCTTTAAAAAATCTGTGCTTAAATTAAAAAGAGCAACATTATATGTGTCACAATAGTCCCCATTCGAATGGAGGTTGACAGACATGTTGGAACTATAAGGGGATGGGGGATATACACTCCTCCTAATGCCCCTCAGCTGGATCGAATAATGGTGAGACGCTTCCAATTTTCACGCTCCACCACTGATACCTTGCCCCCCCCCCATCCCTTTTAAGTAACGCAATTAGTTCTAAGTCGTATATGGGTAGACACAGAATACTGGAACTGGGAATTAAATGTGGAGGAGCCATATATGCTATTTCCTTCTGCATGTCCAATCTGCCTGCATGATTCCTGACAGACAGCAAGTGTTTTTGCATAAGTCACAGAAACGGTAGTATATTTGTCATCTTCCTGTTTTCAGCCTTTTCCTCAAGATTTATAATAAGGAAACCTGTATAACTCCAACTAGCTGCTAGAATCAATGTCCTTAAGCAGACTATAAAAAGCACTTGTGGATGTATAGGCCTTTCCTGCACATATTCAGTTTGGAGCCCAGTAGCTACATCAGTCTCATCATCATCATCGATTTGCCATATCTATTTGGACTTGGGTAACCGTCGAGTGCCACCTGATCCTGTCTCTTGTTGATTGCAACACCTCTGCAGACCTAATACGTCTTTCCGTCACTCTCCTCACACCATCCATGCCTTGCTTTCTTTGTCTTTCTCTTGATCTTCTACCTTCCATCATTCCAGTCAACACCAGACTCCATCTCATTCCTCGTCATCACATGTCAGAGATATCTCATTAGCTGTATTTTCACTGTTGTCATCAATTTTCTTTCCATTCCATGTGCCTCAACACATCCTCAGCAGTTTTTCACGCCCCATGTTATCTTCAAAATTCTCTTCTATATCCACATCTCAGCCGCTTCCAAATATTCCTGCCTATTTCTAAGTGCTATCCTAGTTTCACATCCATGCAGAATTGTAGACCATATAAATGTTCTTGTCACCAAATTCCTTATTTCATTGGACAGTTTTATATTAGTCAGATAATAAATCAACCTTTTGAATGTACTCTTTGCAATGCCAATTCTCGTTTTATTTTCCTTTCCACATCTACAGTCCTCTGTCATCAATATCCCAAGATAAGGAAACTTTGGCAGCTGCTCTTTTCTTTTTTCCTCTCACTTCTATTGTCAATACCAGTGAATTTGTCTTATTTCCACCAACACTTTGGTCATGCCCTTATTAATTGAGAGAACTCAGTTAAACCACTGGAGGCTAATAACTGCTGTTCATTTTAGGCATATTGAGCATACATTAAGGAACTATGGTGAAGCAATGAATTCACTGGGTTTTATTTCTCAAGCAAAAGCATGGGAAGATTGAGTACATTGGACAGGAACATTCAGAAATTTGTGCTTATTCCCTGGTGTAATATGTCTCCTGACATCAAATATAGTTTTTACTCTCCTACAGAATTGAAAGAGTAATCGATGACTGCGTACACACCTTTTATGCAGCTTCCCACCGCAACTACCATCTGATGTCCCTTCTACCCACATGGCTTGATGAAACACCTGGTGAAACATTTTTCAATATCATTTGTGCACCACATACCGTTGCAGGTTTGTGAGTAAATCTACAAACTGCTATTCAGAAGGAAATAGCATGCTGTTTTCGTAAGAATGTGCCTGAGATAAAAAAAAATTGCACACTGGATTTGTAAGCATTGTCTTGAGACAGAGATACATACATACATACATACATACATACATACATACATACATACATACATACATACATACATACATGCATACATACATACATACATACATACATACATACATACATACATACATACATACATACATACATACAGAGAGAGAGAGAGAGAGAGAGAGAGAGAGAGAGAGAGAGAGAGAGAGAGAGAGAGAGAGAGAGAGAGAGAGAGAGAGAGAGAGAGAGAGAGAGAGAGAGAGAGAGAGAGATTTGGAAATTCTCTATGGATAAAGATTTGCAATTGAAATAGAGAAAAGTTCATAATTTTTTTTTCAATTTTATATAACTTTTTTATTGAATATTCTGAGGTATATTATTAACTTCTAAATGCCCTAGTGAATTTTGAAACAAAAATCCTGGGAATTTCTTTTATTTTATTTAACATATATTTATCAATGATAAAAATTTTATTTGATTTCAAAATACCCAAGCGAATTTTGAAACCAAAATGCTTCCTCTGACCCATTTCAAATTTTTCACTATAACTTGTATTCTTGTTTTTGTTCCAAAGGCGGGGTCTGTCCCTACTGCAACTCTAACACTCCTATTGCAAGGCTCATGAACCTTGAATCTCCTGACTTTGATGTTCTCTGGCTGAAAATCTATCTCTCCTCCACCACTATATTCCCTCGTTTCTGTTACTGTTCTCCAAACTCCACTGACTTTGTGTCTTTCTTTGAATGGGCTATTTGTCCATTTACCATGAGTCTTTCCTATCTTCTCACACACATGCCAAAGTTCTCTATATTGGAGACATCAATTTACACCACAGTGAATGGTTTAAATTTTCTCAGACTGATGTGGGAGGAAGTGAGGCTCATGCTTTCTCTATTATTCACAAACTGGAGCAAATTATCAAACATCTTACTAGTGTTCCAGATCGTCACAAACATGTATCCAACGCTCTTGACCTATTTCTTACTTTTAGCCCTTCAAACTGCTCTTATTCTGTGCTTTAAACCTCTCTGTAAATCTGACCACTCTATGATCTCAATCTCTTCCATATTCGCTCCCTCTCCACCAATCCCTCCCACTCAACACTGCCTTTGGCACTTTAATCATACCCAACATTGAGATTTGCAGAACTCCCTCTTTGATTTCCCATGGGATGACTATTGCTTTCGGTCCAGCAACCCTGATCAGGTAGCCCTAGAAGTTGCTGAGATCATAACCACGGGAATGGAGGTGTATATCCCCTCCTCTATAAGAACTTTTTCTCCCCCTAATCCTTGGTTTGACCAAGCATCTTCCGTGGCTATATAGGCCAGTGATCGGGCACACCGGTTGCACCAAGCCTCTCCTTCTGATTAAACATGCTTTGCTTTTACTGTAGGCAGGAATTGGTGTACTGATCAAATTCGAAGGTCTAAGGTATCCTTTATAAGAAGGAAAGTTTGTTCAAATTCGAAGGTCTAAGGCTTCCTTTATAACAAGGAATGTTGATAATCTTAGCTCCTCTCCCATTGATAAATGTTTCCTGGTTCTTAGGCAAAAACCTCTCCAAACACTTCAGTAACTCAATCTTTTCCCCTCTCATTCATTCTGCTGGTTTTATATCTTGCTATCCCACTGGCAAAGCCACTCTCTTTGGCTCTCATTTTTCTGCCAACTTTTCCGTAAAGGATTCCTGTGCTCCTGTCCCTCACTCTTTACCCCTCTCTAACCCTATGCCCTCCCTTATCCTTTCTTCACGCAAAGTTCATAAGGTTCTTCTTTCGTGAAAGACGTAGAAGGTTTCTGGTCCAGATGGTATCCTTGCAAGGTTTCTTAAGGAGTTTGTAGATGAACTGGCTCCCTTGCTTTGCTGTCTTTTTCACCTCATTCTCTCAAACAGTATCAATCCTCCATCTAGGAAGCATGCTCTAGTGCAACCTCTTCCTAAGAAGGGTAACCACTCTACTCCTTCAAACTACCGACCTATTGCCCTAACCTCTTCTGTCACAAAAGTTTTTGAAGCTTTGCTCAAGGCTTACGTTTTGAAACGTCTTGAATATAATTCACTTATCTCCGATCGCTAGTACGGATTTCCTATCTTATTCATGTATGGTCATCTTCTCTGAGGAACTATGGGGAATACTTTGTCATCACCCTTGATATCCCTAAGGCTGTTGACAGAGTCTGGCACAAGGCTTTGTTGGACAAACTCCCTGCCTATGGCTTTTTCCCTTCTCTCTGTTCTCTGATTTCCAGTTTTCTCTCTGGCCGGTTTATATCTGTGGTTGTTGACGGTGCAAACATCTAATCCATTCCTTGTTACCAGTGGGGATCTGCAGGGCTCTGTTCTTTCACCTACTCTGTTCCTTCTATTCATCAATGATCTTCTTCAATCCCCATCTTCCTCTTTTCCTCACGCCTTTGCTGACGATTCTACCTTTCATTTTTCCTTTGCCTTTTCTTCACAAACTTCATTTGCTACTCGTAATCAGTCTTGTATCACCCTTCTGTCCTCAACTCCGATTTGCAGAGGGTACCTGAGTGGGGCACCCAAAATTTAATCAAATAGAGTACCTCTAAGACACAGTTTCTGGCTATCTCTTTATCTTCTTCTCCTCCTGATAGCCCTATTGTCTTCAAAGCTAATGAAATTTACCCTTAATTCTATCAACATATTATGGATCCATATTGCCTCGAACTTGTCTTAGAGAAATCACATGATCCAAATTTCTAAATAACCATCCAAAAAATTTGGTGTTCTATAAAGGTCTTATTCTTAATAGTGTTGACTCTAAGGCAGTCAGATAATTACTGACCCTTCTCTTACTTCTAAGAATGGATTTTCTTTCTCTATGCCGAAAGGTATCATCCCTTTCTCTTTTCTATCTCTACTACTTCCATCGCTGCTCTGATGAGTTGACGAGTTGCATCCCTCCCGCACTTCCGAGGCCATGTAATACTTACCAAGCAGCCTCGTCTCACAGGTACTGTGGTGAGATTTGTAGCTCGCGGATTGGTCAGGTGTAGTGACTTCTTCCCATCTACCTCCAGATTCTGGAACTTTCTTTCTCCTTTTGTTTCTCTTAATTCTTATAACCTATCTTCCTTCAAAAATCTGATCTCTTGTCATCTCAGGGCCTAATCCTGCCATATCTCTAGGTCCTCAGTACTTTGACTAGTCTGTCAGTCTATACTTTTCCTTTGTGTATTATTGCCTCTTTCTTGCCTTGCCCATGACCTTTTTGCTTTCCTTCATCTTGTTTTTTTCGTGTCCGTACCTTTATTGATGAGGGCATTTTTTTTGTTTGCCTCTCCTGGTGTCATACTCATTAAAAAATAGATATTCTTTATTTTCTTTACTTGATTTTTAGTAAAGATACAGAAATTTTATTTAATTTCTAAATACCCTAGCGAATTTTATCTGCTGATATATCTGTCTTTTTTTCACTACGCCCATTCCCATGTCTAAGTAGAGTCGGAGTTCCTGACTAGGGTCCTCAATGCCGGCCGATTTCTGTCATTAGGCATTACCAAGCCTTATTACTCATTTGCATAAATAATATTAGGATCAGCTGTGCAAGAGTAATCATGATCATTTCTGGTGTTATTTTGTCATATATTTCGTTGGCCAACCGACAGTTGACCTCTTCCGGGAAGTTGTGACCCAGGGCCGAAACATGAGAGACCTGAGAAAGAAAAATTCGTCTGGAGTATGTCGAGTGACATTTCCCATATTACGTGACCCATGGTCAAGAAGTTCCGGAAAAGCTATCACGAAGCTGTGATCCAGGGATCGAACCCGGGGAAGGTTATTTACCAATGGCAAGTGTCAAGTGCCGAAGTCCCTCCCCTCTGCTTAGCCAGACACCAACACGAATCTTGTGTCTAGGAGTATATTCTGGGTATTGGGCGTCGTACAACCAATTTAAAATTCAGTTGGTGTAGGCATATACAGAAGGACCTCCCACCTCTGCATTCATTTTGTCTCTCACAGCTGGCAAGAGTGTGGAAGGTATAAGTAAAGAAGTAGTAATAATATTAGATAATTTTTAGTACAAGTTAAGGTAAAGGCCGTCATCAGTCAGCATCATGGCTACCTGAGACCGAGAACGGTAAGATGTAAACAACCACTAGGCTTTGAGGCTTATCAGCTGTTTTTGAAAGAAGAAAAATAAATAAACACCTCGACAGCTCTCCCAAGAATCTGAGATGTAGACAACCACTAAGCTTTGGGGTTTATCAGCTGTTTTTTAAAGAAGAAATATAAATAAACACCTCGACAGCTCTCCGAAGACCCTGAGTTTTATTTAAACTCCAGTGTATCTATTGGATAGTTAAGAAGTAACAGAAGAGAGATATAAGAACAATCTACGGCAGCTATGCTCTCTATTGGAGCATTAATCATTTCACTTTTGCAATTAATACTTGGATTATGTGACTTCCAAACATATCCTTAATGAGACAAAATGTGTAGATTTTCATTTTGGGGTATGGATTTCAAGGCATTTTGCTGTCATCTTTTCGAGATCTTTGTATATGTAATGGGTAGCAATTCTCTCTCTCTCTCTCTCTCTCTCTCTCTCTCTCTCTCTCTCTCTCTCTCTCTCTCTCTCTCTCTCTCTCATTTATATTTTCTGATATAATCTTATTTTTATCGTATTGATTCGAGAAACTTTTGTTGTGATCTGCCTTATTTGATAAAGAGTTGAAAATATGATTGTTTATGGAAATTGGGTGTTGGTGGTAACCTGGAATTTTGGACAAAGAAGTAAAAGGTGATGCTACATTCTCTTTATAAAGATAGAATAAAATGAAAAAAAAATAAATAGAAATATATAGTAATGGTGTTCGTTGTTTCCTAAGCATCTGCCTTATCGGCTGGCTAAATGAGAACGCTTTTAGACATAGGAGGGGCTGAATGAGTAGAAATGAATAAAGGTTACTTTGTCTTGAAGAACTTTGTGCCCTCATACACATACACACACATACGTGTGTGTATGCACACACGTGCATATATACTCACGTGTACATGCACGCACACACTTACATGATGCCATGTATCTCTTAACTATGAGTGCCACAACCATAACAAATTAACTGAACTAGGTTAGATTCATTATATGCTATCTGTACTCACTTTTTCTTTCAGTTTATTTTCAGCAAGAAACTTATATGCAAAGTGTGGGCTTGCCATCTCACCTTTCTCTCATCTTTCATATTCACCTCTTACTACACACAGCCACGAGGGATGTCCGCTTTGGTTGCGTCTTAAAATTATTCATCAATGCAAATGCTAAAGTCTTTCTCAGACTATATATATTTTATGTTTATGTCTCTTAGATTTTTGTTTTGTGAGTTATATGTCACGGCTAGTCCCCATTCGTTGGAGGAGGTACGAGGGGTAGTAAGGCTGGATGACCATCCAAACTCCTCACGGTGTGATCAATCTCGCATATGTCACGCTTGTATCTTCCCACCATGCGAACTTTACCAATGAGCTATTGCCACCACCTAATGTCTCTGAGGTATAATTTCTTCTTTGCATTTTGACCAACGTGCATCCTTTTTATTATGTCTAGAATCATTCTTCCATTTTCTAGAGCAAATGTGTACTGTAATAACAGCCATTATATGTTTTGAAAAAATATGCAACTTAAAGTGTTATACCCCGATTGATCCCCTGCGTGTCGTAATAGTGGACTAAATGGGGAGAAGCAAAGAAATTGTGAATCCATTCCCGTGTATTTTCCTCCCACAAAGAGTCAAGTTATGTGCTTTGACTCAGCCACCTCCTTCTAAGGAAGAATACGTCTCATATATATATATATATATATATATATATATATATATATATATATATATATATATATATATATATATATATATATATATATATATATATATATATATATATATATATATGGATGGCTGCTGTACTTCCGATTTGTGTGATAATTTTGAGTATACAGTATTGCCATTCTGTACTTTCCATACTCAGTTTGGTTTATAGCGCACCAGTGACTATTGTGAAATTTATATAACTTCGTAGATGCTGATTCATGCATATTATAGTTTACCTTTTTTCATCAATAAAGTATTTCTTAATGGTAAACCCATTTCCTCTATATTTTGCCTTTCATCCTGAAATCTTATTTTAAATGTTATATATATATATATATATATATATATATATATATATATATATATATATATATATATATATATATATATATATATATATATATATATATATATATATATATATATATATATATATATATATATATATATATATATATATATATATACATATATATATATATATATATATATATATATATATATATATATATATATATATATATATATATATATATATATATATATATATATATATATATATCTGTGATGAGCTCGAGTCCTAAACGATGTCAAATTGTATTATTACACTATTTAACAGTAAAGAGTATCTTGTCTTATTTTATAGTCACCTTTTGGTCTTCGCGATTTTTTTTCAATTTTTCCTTGGAACGTGTTAGTGTTAACGTTCATTATCATTTATATCTTGTTATGTCACATGGATTATGGATGAATAGGAGTCGGGGTAATTAAAACGAGTTTGTATTGTTCAAGAATAGATCCATTCTTGCCTAATAAGAAAACATAATAGGACACTTTCCATCATTTGGACTTTATACAGACTGTAAAAAAATCTATAATTAAAATATAAGCAATATCTTAATTCGCCCCTATAGAAAAGACACAAGAAAAGTCGGTGAAAATAAAGACAAGAGGAAATGGCAGTGACGCGTAAGACACTTCTGTTGCTTATAATAATTAAGCACAACAACAATCCCAACTGTATACACTTTGTACAAGTATTACTAATAATAACACAATGATGCACTTTGTGTCTCTTTGGCCTGGCATTGCTTTCCAGGCAATGCTCTTCACAGGTCCTTTTATAATGTCCCAAGTCACGCACTCTGGGATGAGTATTTTCACAGATGCTTCTAGCTACATCATTACACAATAGTTCACTACTAGAGTTTATGCTTGTGACCTCACTAATCATGACTTGGAATATCATGACATCGTGTGTCATTTCTGCGTGGTCGTCAACGTTCCGGGTTATGGCATGGTCAGGTCTCGCAGGGGTCATCATCATATCCATCTTTGGGGTTTCAGAGTAGATTCCTATCCAATTTCCATGACGTTCTTCAACAGCAACTTTTGTTTTTGCGCCTGTAGGGGATGTCATCTTCAGGAGAGGTTTTTGAGTTTTACTGATGTTTGCCTTAGACGTTCCTAAATACATTATTTTTTTCTTTCTGGGATGATACAGCTTCATTGTAGTAAAACTCCAGGATGGAGTTTTATTACCAATATTTGGATGCATTATAGGCATATTTAGTTTCTGACTGCAAGGGCTTTGACATCCAAGTGTACTGTTGCATATCCAGATTTCAAAGACCAATAAAGTGAGATACAGGGAAGTCATGAACATCCCCACCAAAAGTTTCCTCTCTGCTAACGATTTACAAGCTGCTGTCGTGTTTCGAGATGCAGATATTTTACTTGAAACAAACAGGCCCGGCCTCAAACCCAAAAGCTTGATTTGGAAGGCCATAATCAGTTGGTTGGAAGTCAACAAGGGGAAGATGTTCCAGTTCCTCAGATCTAATTTCAAATACAGTTTGTGTTTTGCCAGGAACACCCCCTTTTGCCTAGAATGGGAAAGAAATGAGTTAAAGAACGCTTTACAATTTAGTAAGGTAAAATGAATCAAGACTTTAGGCAATAGGTATACAGAAATACATTTAGACCTGAATCTTCCAACTTTTATATGAGTGTCTGTCTGAACATCTGAGTGTAAAATTTCAATTTCAAATATGAAAGTGATTGAATTTGCGAATCAAAAGTACTTTTCTGTTTGTTACTTACTGTTCATGAATATACTTAAGCATGATAATGACATTTTATACTTACAGCACAGCCATCAATGAGCACAGAAGGTTTGACTGTATCGATGGAAAATATCTGTTCATCCTCTCCCATGAGTTTAATTGCTTTATTGTGATTGAGTTCATCTTCATCAAACCAGGCTTTGGACTGGACGCAGCTGTAAGTGAAGTTTTGGTATGCGTACGAAGATAACAAACGCAAGAATGTCATTTGAACAACACCAGTAGTCTCGTACGTTATCTGAAATAGTTTGTTGGAAATGTTCATCCGCATAGATGTGAATCACAAAGAGCATCGTGCAACACTAACTCAATTCTGATTTGTGAATTTAATATATTTATCCTATGTGTTACAATCGCATTTTATTATTTTTTAGTTCTATATGCATTTTTTGTTTTACCTTGAAACCTCCTCTGAGATCTGAAAACCAAGCATCTGGTCTGGATGTCCTCCTCCAGGGAATGTTGATAATCTTGGATGAATGAACGTCGGGGAAGACACAAGTCTCCCCCTCCACTGTCATGTTACAAAATACGTAAACTGCATCATCGGGCATTCCAAGATTAGGATCGATCCAGTACCAGCCGTCTGCGAGTATTATATAGAAGGATGAATTACATT
Source organism: Halocaridina rubra (assembly GCA_037179515.1). Classification (NCBI taxonomy): domain Eukaryota; kingdom Metazoa; phylum Arthropoda; class Malacostraca; order Decapoda; family Atyidae; genus Halocaridina; species Halocaridina rubra. The sequence continues at coordinate 215,530 of JAXCGZ010015105.1, forward strand.
ATATTATATCGATTTGCTACTATATTAAAGTTATGCACCACTTACCAGTACTTTCAAATATTTTATTTTTTTCTTGAGAGCTATTAGACTGGCTGTTGCGCTCTTACCGAAAATTGAGTTTCTGAAAACGTATGCCGACCCAACCAGTTTTATGTTCATCTAGCAATCTACTGAGTTTACAGGAGCTGCCACAAAATATACCCGAGCAATCTATCCTTACCCCCAAGTGGCTGGCAAAGAGAAGCTATATAAGTCTTCCAGGAAAGCTGAAGTTAGGATTTCCTAGGTAGAATCAAGGTTCTACTCCTACTAAACTAGCGACTGCACAGATTGGTCCACTTTACCTTTAAATTTGGGGTGTCCGTAAAACAGATCCTTGCAAGTCCTAGCGGGGTTATCCTTGGTGCCAATTGGTTTCTTCATGCGTTCCAGGTCTTGTCTCATGGTATAAATATTAGTATACATGTCCAAAAGTTTGACATCGAATGCATCCGTTTCTCCCTGGGTTCTTGAATTTTGACTGGAGCTGTTTCAGAAGTAGAGAAATAGATCGCAGTGGATGAGAATCAGGTTATATTTTCTAAAAAATATTATTACAAACTGTGAATGAAACAAAATAAGTTTTTGGATTACGATAAACTCTCAAATTCCACATAACCTTCAACACGTTTTTCCCATTGATATTGTTGTCCATAAGTAGGATCTCATATGTATGCTTTTACATCCTTCTCTTTGAACCATTCCTGTGAAACTCCTCTACCTATCCACAATCGAGCATTATCTACTATTTATTATTTTTTTTTTGCATTGTTGAGAGGGCGTTCGTATCCTAGAACACTGCTTGTCAACTATGATGCGTTTGCTTCATAGTTGATTCTGCAATTTGTGGTATGTATGCAAGTATATCTAACTCTGAAAGCCTGTTCCCATATAGCACTTATGAGCAACCTCCATGATATTCCACACAGGTAATTTTAACTAAATTCGGACCAAATGATCACATCATAATATTTTAATTTATTTGCATAGTATATATATCTGGGTTGCAGGCCGGATTTATTTTTATATTCTTATTTATTTTATTTAATATTACCGGCATACAACTGCTGTAGATAAAGACAGTTTGTAAATTTCACATTTCTGAATAATAAAAAAGGATGATTTTGAAGTGAACACTTTGTCTGAATTAAGATGATAGATATCTTAAGTGGCCTGGAAGATCATAAAAGTTGGCTATATGTGATATATAGAAAATTATTTAATGTGCAAGGATTTTTTAAGTGATATGATACTTTTTATGCTTAGATTTTTTTTTTTCATTTAGATATTTATGTACATTTCATCACTTCAGGTAACTCCATAAACTCTCAAAAAGAATGATTTAATAAATATACTCTATATTTGTTATTTTTTCCCAATATCTATGTTCCCTTCATTGTCATGAGAGTACTATCCTATTGTTATGTAAGTCACCTTTGATTTTTTTTCCTACCAAACTAATAAGCTCGCTTACTTTATTTATTCTCATTGCATTTACTGTAATGTGTACCTTTACAGTGGCATATTATTTTTTTTCTTTATGAAGGTGACACCAGGACGGGCCAAAAGAAATTATAAAATAAAACAGCCCTCATCGGGCCTGGGCACGAAGAATACTTAAAATAAAGAGAAACAGAGATGGAGAGTGTAATGACTAGTCAGATGGGAAGGGATAATAAAAGATGTGTGATGAATATCCAAGAATATTCAGTGTAGCTGTAGGCATAGAAAAAGAACCGTAACTGAAAGAAGACTTAACATCGAAGTGTCCTGGACAGACCTATTTAAGTTCAAAAAACCTTCAGCTGTAGTATCGCAACGGGCGGCTGGTGCCATGAGCCAACCTACTACATGATATCTTGTATCGTCCAAATAATGATATCTATCTTTACCTTCTTGCTCTGGCTATAAAGGAGACCACTCTCTCTCTCTCTCTCTCTCTCTCTCTCTCTCTCTCTCTCTCTCTCTCTCTCTCTCTCTCTCTCTCTCTCTCTCTCTATATATATATATATATATATATATATATATATATATATATATATATATATATATATATATATATATATATATATATATATATATATATATATATATATATATATATATATATATATATATATATATATATATATATATATGTATATATATATATATATATATATATATATATATATATATATATATATATATATATATATATATATATATATATATATATATATATATATATATATATATATATATATAAAGTATAAAAACATAATTACTTAGAATTAACCATAAAAAAATTTCATTAAGCTTGACAAATGATTACAGCAGAATATAAAAAACTTGTAAATAGACGCCACTAATTATTACTCCTATTGCTGGTAGTCACCTAACCGGAATGAAGAATGTAATTTCCTCGTCCATTAATGTAGGGTAAGGTTGCTCTCCAAGAGTGAAGTTAAAGTTTTATAACTGGAGAAAAAGAAAAAGCCTCCAAGCTGAAGAAGTCTTAAGAGTTATCGCGATTTATTTTATCATCGCTCTATAACATCTCAATGTACCATTTATTATCCTAAATATATATTAGTCTATTATCTCCTTACCTTGCTTTCGTCTACCATCTTTTGTTGATAAAGGTACGTTTCTTATTTATGTAATTAGTATGGTCACATAAAGTCAATCACTATCAATTGTGTTAAGTCAGTGAGTGGGAAAAATATAGAGCATTTGGTGATCACAGCTTCAGAATATATAAAAAAGAAAAAGAATATCACAGATTCGATATATATATATATATATATATATATATATATATATATATATATATATATATATATATATATATATATATATATAATAAGAAAGAAATCTTTCCGTGTGATGTTATTTAGTCTCGCCAAATTATTTCATGCACATTATCCTACCTGCATTCTTCTCTAGCTGGTTGTATTACTTTCCAGCACTATGCCAACTTAATTTGCTCATGATTAGTTTGTTTGCTTTCCTGCATGTCGGTGTCATTATATATCTGGTATACCATTATAAAAAGAAAACACTTGTTTTGTCATTATTCCAGAGACCAATTAAATGTTTTTTTTTTTTTTAATCTCTTCTGTGGATGCCATGCTGTCAGTAGACTTATTTTCTTTTGAGTACTAACCTGATGCCTTCTTCATTTTGTCGACCTTTTCTCCCTCTGCGACCGCGGTTGCGTCTGTAAAAGTCGTGTGTCATAACTGGGAATATTTTTTGACGGCCAAAGAAGCCCTTGTCAGATTCCGAGACATTGAAAAAACTATAAAAAAAAAAAAATCCTAACGACATATGAACCCAGTCTAATGATTCCGAAAAGGGTATAGTTCTGTTGGAAGGGTTCAGTTGCAAAATAAATAAAATAAAGTATTAAGCTGCGCAGATGTGCTTTTACCTTATACCTAAATACACAAACTAGAGATATAATTAATCATAATAGAGAAGTTATTTTTTGGGTAGGTTAAGAACTCTTCTTATGTGGTTTCTAGTCCCAAAAGAAAACCACTAGCTGTATTTTTTTCCAATGTAGTGATGTCCTTTAATCCACAAGGAAAGAATTATATGAGGTTAAACAATATCCCTTTATCGTCAAAGGGTATGATGAGCCTCTCCTTCTAGATGGCTCAAAAACAACTCTTTTTGTGTTAGAAAATCGAATATTTGGTTGTGACAGCTTTATGTTTTATGTCCCCTCTGCTTAAATCCACAGGAGATGATGCTTTAAGTAGCTTTTATATCAAGCAGTATTTTATTCTTAACTATTGCTTTAGATATTAGATAATTTTGGTCAGTATTCGTTTTTGTTTTCCAAAATACTGTTTTTATCAGTGGCTTTACAGAACTAATATTTGTTATTTCAATATAGAGTTTTAACCACTTATTGTCCAGATTTTTTTGGTGCGTTCAAGAAACATTTATACTTTAAACATAGATGGAATGGGCTTAAGTCTGAGTGAGAGGATGCTTTAATTATGGGATTTGGGATTTTAATGCCCATTTGGGATATTAAGCACCTGAATGAGGTCTTTTTGATATGGTGTTGCATGTTGAGGAAGAAGACACATTTCGAGTTCTTGATGTAACTAGTGGGCCCTTCTGACAACATTTTAATCATGGCAAAGCTAGCAACAGTTAGGCAGTACATAAGCTTTATCACGGAGGTGGGGTTTGGTTACCATGATTTAATCATTGTATATTGTTGTGGTAATATAATCATGGCTGTTCTTTTAATTGCTGTGTGAGCCTTCACACTCACCTGTCCCCGACAGGACTGGGTCGTCTTCTCCTTCCTCCTACTCCTCCAACTACTCCCCCTCGTTCTTTCCCCTCGAGGAAAGTATTTCTACTGCTAAAGGAGTTATTAAAGGAGTTCTTTTCGTCTTCTTCCTCATCTTCAGTTTCATCACATATTTCTCCTATTCTACAGTCGTAGTCTCTTCTGGAAAACTCATTAGGTTACATCTGGGTTCTTATTTTATATTAACTTTTGAAGCTACGACATCATTTCCCTTTTTCCTCTTGTAGACTTACTTAACTTTATGGATATTAGAAGAAATGCCTAAAACCATTACTCTTTACACTTTTGTTTTATTTACCGTCTCTCATTAAGAAATTTTATTATGTAGATAATCCTGTATCCAATCTATTCATTGTTCACTAAATTTTTCCTATGCTATCAAGTAATGAACATCGTTGGAAAGAAAAGATAGACCACTGTGGACACACTTACCTCGCAGCTCGTTTAAACCGTCCTGAATCTTCAGGGGCGTAAGGTGCATCGCGTTGGAAAAGAAGTTCTGGAGGCAACAAAGGCAGCTCGCCAGGTGGACCTGGAGGACCTGGAGGTCCTGATGAACCAGTTTCACCTTTAGGACCTGTTGCACCTGGGACACCTTTAGGGCCCGGAGGACCAAGCAGACCAGGCAGTCCTTGTGGTCCATCTGACCCTTTCATTCCAAGCATTCCTAATGGACCCTGTGACAGAACATTAAAGTTTGATAATCCTCTTAAATGTTTAAAGTTCGTTAATCCTATTGCATGCTTTGCTCTAATTGTAGATGTGGCTTTACTCTTATTGTAAATGTAGATCTGTAATTCATATATCATGCATCTTTATATGAGGCACACATTCAATTAATTATTGCCTGAAGTGAATCCATTTTTATGTCAATTACTTAACAAAGTAATAAAAAAGAATATGAAAGCAAACTTTTCATTTATGAAGGATACTAACTGGCTCTCCTTTGACTCCACTTGGACCTTGAGGACCCTTCATTCCTGGTTCTCCCTTTTCACCTACATCTCCCTTTGGTCCTGCAACGCCTATTTCTCCTCGATGCCCTTTCGGTCCTCTTCTTCCCCTGCTACCCTTTTCACCCTTTTCTCCTAGATTTCCAGGAAGTCCTGGTTGTCCTGGAGCACCCTCTTTGCCAGGTACTCCTACATCTCCCTTTAAGGAAAATTGATTTTGTAAATAAATAAACATAATTATACTAAGTCATTACAAACCATATGTAAATTGTATTGAATGTGATAATTGAAAATAAATTCTTTTATAGAAGTTGAAATATTTCCGGGAATAAATAGCACTCTTTATAAGCAAAGTCACTTAATACTTACAGCAGGGCCTGGAGATCCACGTAATCCTGGAAGTCCTTGAGGTCCAGGCATACCTTGTGGACCAGTTGGACCACTTGGTCCAGGAGGACCTGGCATACCGGTGTCACCTTTTTCACCAGGTAAACCAGTTGCACCTTGGGCACCTGCTGGACCCTCTGGACCCTAGGAAAGTGATAAGAAGGTTATAGAAATATTTATGTGTTGTTATTTTATTTTATCCTAGGAGGTTATCTTAGATTTTGCATGTAAACATGAATTAGAAATTTACTGATTTGCTTTGTTTTGTTGCATGTTACCATCATTAAGGAAGATATGAGTATTTTAAAGAAAATCTGGCATCATGATTCGTATACCTTAGATGTCATGTGAACAATGCTTATAGTGGCTTAATAGGGAGGTAAGCATATGAAATTACAATCTTCCTCTAGTTGAATTTGCTGCCCAAAAAATTTTGAAAAAGTTTCTTAGCATTATAGAGCAAATCAAAATGTGATACACAGTCACTCAGTTTGTAATCCAAGACAAATTGCTAATTATTTCTTAAGTTTCTTCAATTGTTGCATTTTTTTTTAATAAAATATCTAACTAATAAAAATTTCGCTATAACTTACTGGTTTTCCATTTGCTCCTGGTAATCCCATTTGACCGGGTTGTCCAGGTTCACCAGGTGGTCCAATTTCTCCTGGCTTTCCATCTTCACCATCTTTTCCTGGCACACCTTTGGGTCCTTGCTTTCCAGGTTCACCATTAGGTCCAGGGAAACCAGGTGGACCTGGGCTTCCCTTTGGACCAGGAGGGCCAATGGGTCCACGTACACCGGGAGATCCTTGTGGTCCAGGTTTTCCTTCCTCTCCTTTGGGTCCTGGGGGTCCCGGCTTGCCCTAGTTTACAGTGATAATAGGTTAGTAAAGGATGTGTTATATAAAATGCAATGAATGGTTTTAATGTCTGCCACAAAAAAAAAATGGTTACTTACATGCTTGCCATCCTCTCCTGGTGGACCTGGAACTCCTGGTTGACCGGGTTCTCCTTTTTCGCCTTGTAGACCATCTGGACCTGGATTGCCAGGTAAACCTTGACCTCCTTTACTTCCAGGTGGCCCAGGATCACCAGTTGGACCAAGGGGACCTGGTGCTCCTTGCTTTCCATGATCACCCTTTTCTCCTTTAGCACCCACAGGACCTGGTAGACCTTGAACACCAGTGGGACCTGCAGGACCAGGCAGCCCAACTGGTCCATCTTCACCCTTTCTCCCACTACGTCCCATTAAACCTGGAGCACCTCTCTCACCTGGTACTCCTGGAGATCCAGGGGCACCTCGCAAACCTTGAAGTCCTGGTGGACCTGGAGGACCCTATAAATATGCAGACATATGATATAATAAATTTTTTCTTTGAATAATATAACTTTACTTCCTTTCTTACCTCTTCCATACTTAATATTTATTCTCCAGTTATCATCTGCCTACTTAGGATTGTATCATTTGCAAGAGGATTTGGTACAATAAAAGATCTCTTAGAGTATCTCTGGGTATGATTTCTCATTTGCCTAGTTTATTTGATGACTTGTTAGCTTGTATTTTCTCTTTTGCATAGAACGTGCATATACAGTGAATATAGAGAATAGTCACTGTTACTTTAGGCAATTTTTATGAATTTACCTGTGTTCCTTTTCCACCCTTGAAACCTTTCTCTCCTGGAGGACCTGCTTCTCCTTTGTCACCATCTTCACCAGGCTCTCCAACGGGTCCCGGAGGCCCAGGTAATCCTTTTTAAGTACATATAAATAAAAGTCATTTAGCTTAAAATTTGAAAAGGTAATTAATGGGGGTACATTAAGGCATGGATGAATAGAATAAGGTGACATCATAATGACAAGCAAATATAAGGCAGAATATATTTAAGCAGGTTTTGATTGAAATTATCAAGAAACTGCATCATTAGACTGAAAGGAAGTGAAGGCATATGGTGCATTTTTCTACTCTAACAAGATGCACTCTGGTACAGTGCTTTCATGCAACACTATTCACTACTCTTTACCACGAGGTCCAGGTAAGCCATCTCTCCCTGTTGGTCCGGGGACACCAGGATCTCCCTGTAAAAATGAAAAACTAATTGCAGATATTTTTATTCATATTTAAGACAATCTGTGTAAAGTTATGATAACCAAGGATGCATAACATTGAAATAAAACCTTCAGTTATTGTTGTCAAATGTTGATATCAATATCCTTTGGTCAGCTGAGGAAAATTAAAATGAAAAGTTATCTCTGACGCTTACATGTAAACTGACTAATCACATTAATACATTGTAGCTATTTATAAAGGCAAGTGTGCTTATAAATTGAAATGCCAAAGAATGTTAACTAATGGTTGTATAGAGTTATAGGGAATAATTGTCTACGAATGTTATGAAAGTACATTATCAATTTGTAACAGCGTGCTAAGACCTGCTGTGATATTGGATGGCTTACAGTTGAAATTAACTTACTCTCTCTCCCTTTGCTCCAGATGACCCTGTTGGGCCACGGGGACCAGTTTTTCCTTGAAGACCTTGAGGTCCTGCACTTCCAGCCAGTCCTTGGGCCCCTTTGTCACCTGGAGCACCTGCTGGACCTGGTGGCCCTGCCTCACCCTTCAAACCTGCAGCACCCTGTAGTTTGAAAAATAGGTTAAGTTTGTTTTCATATGTTAGTTTTCTCAAAAGTACAAGTTTATATAGACACTAGCTATTGGTCTAATCTCAACCCTATTTAAATAAAATATTGTACTTTATGATGATATGTTAAGATACTTAATTATTGTTTGAAGGCTATATAGTACTTATGGCTTACAGGAATTCCGGATAATCCTCTCTCTCCTGGGAATCCTGGTAGTCCAGGTGGCCCAACAGGTCCAGTTTTTCCTGGTGGGCCCATAGGTCCAGGGGGGCCCTCTTTTCCTGCATCACCTGGTCTTCCTTCATTACCTGGAACCCCTGGTGAACCAGGAGGACCTGGTTCTCCTGGGGATCCAGGCTCACCAGATGGTCCCACTGGACCTACCACTCCCGGAGGACCTATTGAACCTTCATTTCCAGGTTCGCCCTGTTGAAATAAATGTGTTTGTCATAGCAAAAGCATAGCAGAATGAATGCCTTTAATTACACAAAATATCATGGATTTTTTTTTCTGGACTTTTTCTTTCAATTTTGCTTTTTTGACCATTAAGCAAATATTACTCACAGCTGCACCTCGTTCGCCAGGGGGTCCGGCAATGCCATCTTTTCCATCTGTCCCAGGTGGTCCAGTTTCTCCTGCAAAGCCATGGGGACCCTCTGGTCCTTGGAAACCTTGTTCTCCAATGGGTCCTGGTGGACCAGGTTGACCAGTGTCACCTTTTGGTCCAGGAAATCCAACTTTGCCCCTCCTTCCACGTTTGCCTTGAAATCCCTTTAAGAGTATGTTATTGTAAGCATTGATATTTGCCATTTAGATTTATTTCTTTGTATTCTGAACAGAATTTTGACCAAGAATCTTTATTGATATCAGGATAACTATATTGTTAAAGTCTGATTAATTCATGTGGTATATTGGGTGGACGAGGGAAAAATTGATGTAAAAAATTTAAATGAAAATTTATACTTACTCTAGGTCCTTGCTCACCACGTTGTCCAGGCAGGCCAGGATGACCCCTTTCACCTTTATCGCCTGGCCTTCCAAGAAGTCCTGGTGATCCTTTGTCTCCTTTGTCACCTGGTGGACCAGGGTATCCAGGAAATCCTGGAACCCCTAGTTTACCTTTCTCACCATCTGGACCAGGTGGGCCAGTTTCTCCTCGAGGACCCTCAAATCCCTTATATGATAATGGGAAAAATTATAGAAATACATTTTATTTGAGTAATTACAGATTTAACATTGTAACTTGTTTTTCAATAGAACTTTCAAAGTGTTATACATTGCAAAATATTCTTTAGCTCAATGGAGCTTTGTCATCCATGAGACCATATAATCTATATTTTACTCACCTTTGGCCCTTCAGGTCCTTCTAGTCCCATTTGACCTTCAGGTCCTACATCACCTCTCTCGCCTTTCAAGCCAATGTCTCCTTTCTCCCCATCAGGTCCTTGATCTCCTTTATCACCTTTTTCTCCTTGAATGCCTCGATTTCCTTGATCTCCTTTAACTCCACGTGAGCCAGGAAAACCAAGTGGACCCTTTCATTGAAAACTGAATTAATTTCAAGTGTCCTGATATATGTATGACTTACTTACAACATTTTAGGGGAAAGGAATGTCTTATTACATATAAAAATTAGTAGTGATTTATTAGAATAAACATGTAGTTTGCTCTTAAGTACCTGTGCTCCAAGTGGGCCTTTGTCTCCCTTAGCTCCAACTATTCCAGGATTTCCTGGATGTCCTGGTAATCCGTCAGCTCCAGATAATCCTGGTAATCCAGGTTTACCTCTGGGACCCTGATATAAATATGCAAAAAATATAAAATATAAAAAAGGCTATTGCAATATATTGACATACAAGGAATTAATGTTGTGCATATATAGACAATTTATCCTATGAGCTGATGGAAAAGGAGTCTTAAAGAAATATTTTGATGGACTTACAGCTGGTCCAGGTGGACCAAGTAAACCCTGAGGTCCAGGAGGACCTATGGGACCACCAGGACCAACCAGTCCTGGTGGACCAGGCTGACCGGCTGGGCCGCTGTTACCCTTTGGACCTAGAGAACCTTCACTTCCAGGGATACCAGGGGGACCGGGAAGCCCTGGAAAGCCTCTCGGACCTATAAATCCACGGGGACCCTGTAATCAACAGTATAGTTATTTAATGACCTAAAATATGCATATTGGTGGTTTTGAGAAAATGAAAGCAGTATACGGGAAGCTTTCATTCAATGCAGCTGTTGTGTGAAGTGAGTAAATAGAGAAATTTTACTGTGACAAAATGTTAAACGGTAAGTATTTAACCTTTTGATTATTTTTTGGAAAGTTTGGTTATGAAGTTAATCAAAAGTCTGTATGCTCTGACTGCAAAACCTTCATTATTCAATCAAACCTTGTCACATTTGAAAACATGTACCCAGCAGCTAACATGCAAAAACGCACTATTGTTAACATCACCATCTTACCATTTCACCAGGTAGACCAGCTGGACCAGGTGTACCTGGCTCACCAGGCATGCCATCATGACCTGGTAGACCTGGGGCACCAGTAGATCCAGTCACACCACGATGGCCTTTATCACCAGGCATGCCTGCAATATATTAACATATGATGTAATGAGAAAGTGTATGCATATATCAGATACAAATACGGTAAGCAGGTATGATAAAAAAATGCAATGAGGTGGTAAGACGTGTTAAGGGAATCATAATGAGAGCATCATTTTTTTTTTTCATCTGTCAACTAAATATCTTACAGAACACAGAGTGGCAAAAATTTATCTCATTTCTATTTACTGGCATGTTCTCTGCATTACTCACCTGGCAGCCCTCGTAAGCCTGGTTCTCCTTTTGATCCTGGAATTCCAGATAAACCACGCTCTCCATCTCTTCCGGGTCGTCCTCGTCTTCCCATACGACCCATTGAACCTATTTCACCTCTCATGCCTCGTGGACCCTATAATACATAGAAGTTGGATAAATTACAAGTTGCAATATAAGAGAAATTTGCTGTGATTTGTCAGTTCTAGGTTCATCGCAAAATTTTCTTGAGTTCCTTGATATTTTATTTTAAAACACATTCTTGAAGAAAATGCTGTAAAAAGATGACTTACAGGTTCTCCCATATCTCCAGGCTCTCCCTTCAGACCAACATCTCCACCCGGCCCTTCTGGGCCAGGAAGGCCTGTGATACCCATTGGGCCTGGGACTCCTCGCATGGCCATCATGTGTTGGGATAACATTTGTTGGAATTGCTCAATCATCTGATCAGGCCCTTTTTGATTTCCTTGTAAGTTCAGCTGAAAAGAAAAATAATGGTAATGACTTAATAAGTAGATTCCATTTCCTTCCCAATGCAAAAATAGATAGGATGTATTTCAATTTGGTTATTTAATTTCAAAAACACAATTAAGTTCCAAAAGATTTATTGTTTTTACTTACTGGGATCATAAAGACATGTCCAGGTGAACCAGAGATGCCGTCAGTACCTGCTAAGCCATCTCGCCCAGGTTCACCTTTTGGTCCTCGAGGACCTGGTGGGCCTTGTGGACCCGGATAGCCTCTTAGAACACCTTGGGAAATTAGACCTCCTGCTACCGCTGCTGCTCCATAATCCTTGAAAGACATTAAAGAG
>JAXCGZ010015105.1:237500-255000 GCA_037179515.1 Halocaridina rubra
CGCTCTGTTCTCTTTATCCCCTTCATTATATAGTTGTGTTTAACAGTTCCCCCCATAGCTATAATGAATCACCCCCCTCCTCTCTCTCTCTCTCTCTCTCTCCTCTCTCTCTCTCTCTCTCTCTCTCTCTCTCTCTCAAGCTAGTAGAACCGGTATATTGGTATCTGACCTATGGGTAATGCTACGAAAAGATATTATCAAATACAAGTGTATTAGCGGTAAATTAACTTGCAAAGCAAATATAAATGCATATATATACTCTGAGGCGTCAGGTCGAGGGTTCGCGCCCCGTCACGGCCTGAGGTTAGCAAAGGCATGCACTCAGCGTAAGGATTACATCTGCCAAAACAAGTCCTTCGCAAGAAGGCAACCGTCCTAGCCCTTGGTTGATAAGGGAGTCCGTGGCGTAAAACCGGAACCGGAACCGGAACATTAATATATATATATATATATATATATATATATATATATATATATATATATATATATATATATATATATATATATATATATATATATATATATATACACACACAAAATTAAGCCACGGTTAACAATATTATAGTCCACAAAAATCTTTTTGGCATGGTAGGGGCCTCGAACTAGCGTCGCCAGCTAAAAAGACAAGCTGCCTTAACCAACTGTGCCACTACAGCAGATAAAAGTCTGAATATCATGGCACAGGCAGTATATACAAGCATCTCTCCCATCGATTTTTAAATCATATTGATAAAGCTGTATTCGGCATTAATAATATACATTGGCATTAAAACCGTTATCTTAAATCGAACTAGCAGTGTGTATATATATATATATATATATATATATATATATATATATATATATATATATATATATATATATATATATATATATATATATATATATATATATATATATATATATATATATATATATATATATATACGTATAGGGTATCCATAATAATTCTCCCGATTTTTCAGAAAGTTCCGCCTTGTTACAATTCGTTACGAAACATATATTTTACCTTCGCTTTGTTCCAGTCAAACGTTGTTACCAAGTGTCACGAAATAAATATAGTTTCCGTATATTCAGAGAGTAACCAATATTAAAAACAAAAATAAAATGGGTGACAAATTCGGCGAAGCTTTCTCGAATATCGGATGAAGCTTTTGTCAGTAAATAATGAAAATTTTGTTTTCCACATCAGGGGCACGCATCGTCGTAGGTGAATGATCTTTTACAATAATATTCATACAGGAACTCTCTTCCTCCTTCTATCTTTCCTAATTCTTAGAACCTATTTTCCTTCAAAAAGGGGATCTATCGTCGTCTCAGGGCCCAATCCTGTCCTATCTCTCGGTTCTTAGTACTCCGACTATTCTTTCAGCCCGTCCTTTTCCTACTGTTTATCACTCCCCTATTCCCGGCTTGTCCTTAACCTTCTACTTTTCTTCGTCTTAATGTATTTTTCATGCCCGGGCCTGATGAGGGTAATTTTCTTGCCTTCTACGGTGTCACACTCATAAAAAGAAAAATAAGCGTAAAATGTTTCTGTCTCGTTCTTTAGACCTAAATTCTATTTAGCAAGTGAGGGGACTCTGCCAGCATAATTTCATTCTCTTTTTCTTTTATCATTTCCTTTCTTTTCTCATCTGATGTGAGGAAAAATAATACCGCCTCCATGTTCCTCTGTATGTCATATGTCTACAAAATGGAGTTTAGCAAGGGGAGTAGGAATTTCCTCTTGCAAATTCTATTAATATGTTATTTATACATAACCAAATAGATTGTAATGTTTATCAACTGCAATATGACTGGGAGTACCCATGTGCACATGTCCCCATGTTCAGTTATCTGAATAAATATAAACAAAATTATTTCTTTTGGCAGTGAGTCAATTTATTCTTTTTTTATTTTTTACAATCCAAACACTTGCAAGTTCCATCCCGCCGCGGGGAGTTAGGAAGAGTATCCAACCTTACTCCCCTTATAGGTACAACCAGTATGTGTTCATTCCTATTCAAATGGGTAACAAATTGTGATACATGAAGTGGTTAAAAATTGCCAAACTGGAATACCATTTACCATATAAGCTCATATACGAATAGCCATTAAAATGATTAATTGAATTTTATTTTTTTAATAAGGATTAGACCTCTTAATTCATTCAGCGTAATTGATAATTAGGCTTTGAACCTAATTAGCGTCACATTAATCAAGCACATTATACAACTCTTATGTTTAGTGGTTGATCTCCATTAAATACATCTCCTTTTTCTTTGTCCTCCTCTCATTCTTTTTCTCATTTTTATCTTTTTTTTTGTCTTCTCATACTTTTACTCTCTTTTTTTTTCATTCATTTTCTCCTCTTTTTCCTTTTTCTTAATTTTCTTCCTTTTTCTTCATGTTCATTTTCTCTTTTTTTCTCCTGCTTTTCTCCATCTTTTTCACATATTTATTTTTTTCTTTCTTTTCTCCTTCCTTTTTTATTATTATTTTTTTTTATTTTATAACCTTATTCTCTCTTTCTCTGAAATTCTCAATTTTTGCCGAGATGGAGAACAATAATACAGACTCCATAAATGGCAATTGAATGGGGCAAATGAAGGCGGCCCCTCCCCCCACATGCACATTTTCATCCCGTGCGAAGAATGGAAGTGTTCGCTTTGACACAGCCACTCCCGCATAAGGAGGAATATGACCCTTGTATATAGATAAACAGATTTTAAGCAAAACTTTACCTGTAAAAGTCGACTAAATGGGGCTGAAAGAGGGGACTGCACTGTCCCTTCCCCCTTATATAGATGAATAGACGACTTTCTTTCATCCCAAATTGTTTCGGAAAAATATTAAAATCAGTACTTCAAATAGTAGTTCATAATGGGAAGTAATATTAGTGAGATAAATCCTGACTTATCTAACTTTTCATTTCTAATTGATTCCTTCTGATCTGATGAAGAATGAACTTAGAGTATGTGTGTGTGCATATATATATATATATATATATATATATATATATATATATATATATATATATATATATATATATATATATATATATATATATATATATATATATCTTCTTCTTTGTCTGCATATTCCCACTTTTATGTGGGGTCGATGTTTATGGCCAGTCTTCTCCATTTGTTTCTGTCCCATACCACATCACCCAACAAACCTTGAGACCTCAGGTCGTCATTGATGCAATCCATTCACCTACGCCTTGGTCTCCCTCTCCTTCTCCTACCCTGTATATCCATTTCCATCACCCTCCTCCCAACATACTGTTTATCCCTCCTAACGACATGACCATACCATCTTAGTCTACTTTCTTGTATCTTATCTGATATTTGCTAACTTTTGAGGTACCTCTAATTACTTCGTTTCTGATCTTATCTCTTCTTGTCACCCCACACATCCATTTCAACATCCTCGTCTCTGCCACATCCAGCTTTTTCTCTTGTGTCTTCTTTATTGCCTATGTCTCTGCTCCATACATCATCGAAGGTCTCACAACTGTCTTATGCACTTTACCCGTCAACTTAATCCCTATTCTCCTGTCGCACAGCACCCCCAGACGCTTTCTTCCAGTTCTTCCATCCCGCTTGTATTCTGTGAGTTATTTCTGACTCTAAGTCACCATCCTATCTATCTATCTATCTAGCTATCTATATATATATATATATATATATATATATATATATATATATATATATATATATATATATATATATATATATATATATATATATATATATATATATATATATATATATATATATATATATATATATATATATGTATGTATGTATGTGCGTGTTTGTGTGTGTGTATGTGTGTGTTTTAGTGTATATATATATATATATATATATATATATATATATATATATATATATATATATATATATATATATATATATATATATATATATATATATATATATATATATATATATATATATATATATATATATACATATATATATATATATATATATATATATATATATATATATATATATATATATATATATATGAGTGTGTGTGTGTGTGTGAGCAAGAGAGAGAGAGAGAGTGTGTGTGTAATTACCTAATTGTGCTTACGGGAAAGAGCCCAAAGGTCGTATCTTCCAGTTTGTGTGTGTGTGTGTGTGTGATTACCTAATTGTGATCACCTAAGTGTGTTTACGGGAAAGAGCCCAAAGCTCGTATCTTCCCGTCTCCTCACCGGTTAAATTTTAGACTTAGTGATACTTATCATACCTGTCCTTAAAACTATGGATTGAGATAGCATTAACTACCTCCTCGCTTAGCCAATTCCAATTATCAACTACTCTTACACTGAAAAAGTATTTCCTTACATCCTGCAAACAAGTTTTCTTACGAAGCTTCAAACTATGACCTCTAGTTCTAGAGCCAGCCATATCAAAATATCGATCCCTATCCACTCTATCATAACCATGAAGGAATTTAAAGACTGTCACCATATCCCCCCTCACTCTTCTAGCTTCGAGTGATGGTAAGTCTAATTCCCTCAGCCTCTCATCATAACTGAGATTGCGTATTTCTGGCACCAGTTTCGTGGCATGTCTTTGAACTTTTTCAAGCTTAGCTATGTGCTTTTTCAAGTGCGGATTCCAAAAGGGGGCTGCATATTCGAGTTTTGGCCTCACATAGGTTACATAAATATTTCTGAACATTTCCTTGTCCATGTGCCTGAAGGCTACCCTTACATTTGATAAGAATGCATATGCTGCCCTTACTATGCCATTTATATGTATTTCTGGAGACAAATCTGCCAGTATGTTTACTCCTAGATCTCTCTCATTTTCTGTCTCTTGAAGTTGTACTCCAGCCACCACCTTCTTGCACTTGTACCCATTCTCATTACCTTACATTTTGAAGTATTGAATTTCATTAGCCACTTTTCTGACCACTCATGCAGATTATTTAGATCCTCCTGAAGTTCTCTACCATTGTTCTCGGTGTGTGTGGGTGTGTGGTGTGTGTGTGTGGTGTGTGTGTGTGTGTGTGTGTGTGTGTGTGTGTGTGT
Source organism: Halocaridina rubra (assembly GCA_037179515.1). Lineage (NCBI taxonomy): Eukaryota > Metazoa > Arthropoda > Malacostraca > Decapoda > Atyidae > Halocaridina > Halocaridina rubra. The sequence continues at coordinate 242,539 of JAXCGZ010015105.1, forward strand.
GTGTGTGTGTGTGTGTGTGTGTGTAATGGCCTAATTGTGCTTACGGCAAAAAAAATTATGCTCTTAATTCTCCGCCTCCTTTTCGGTTCCATTTTGAACTCAGTGATACTTATCATTCTTTTCCTTAAAACTATGAATTGAGATAGTTTTAATTACCTCCTCGGTTAGTGAATTTCAATCAACAACTATTCTTGCACTAAATAGTACTTCCTTACATCCTCTACAGAATTTTTCTTACGAAGCTTCAAACTACGACCACTAGTTCTAGAGCCAGCCATATCAAAATATTGATCCTTATCCATTCTGTCAAAAGCATAAAAGAATATAAAAACTATCGCCATATCCCCCCCCCCGTTCTAATTTTGCATGTGTATTTGCGCGCCCGCGCGCGTGTGTGTGTGTGTGTGTGTGTGTGTGTGTGTGTGTGTGTGTGTGTGTGTGTGTGTGTGTGTGTGTGTGTGTGTGCTTTAGAGTATATGCATAATATATAATTATCAAAGAATTTTTAATTGAAGTTGAAACATAAATGCATGAATCAACCCAGTTAACAATTTGTCGGGAACATATAGATATATACATGAGCACTACTACTGCTACTACTACTATGATTACTACTGTTGCTGCTGCAAATAATGATAAATATAATAATAATAATAATTATAATAATGATAATGATGATAATAACAATAATAATAATAATAATAATCATAATAATAATAATCATTATAATAATAATAATAATAATAATAATAATAATAATAATAATAATAATAATAATAATAATAATAATAATAATAATATAACACCAGAGAGTAGTTTGTAGAAAGTGGTAAGCAAAGGACATGGGTGACAATAATAATCATGACGATTGAGACTCACTTTGTCATCCGTGGGCGCAGAGAGGAAAGTCAGACATTCAGACAGCTGTTTGAGGATGCATGTAATTGTGTTTGTATGTTTTATTTTACGCAATAAAGTATTAGTGAGAGCTTCAAGCTTTCTGCTTATCGCATCAAGCTTTGTCTTTGACGAAGACCTGAAATGGTGTGAGTGCTGTATTACCCCCGTTTTTTTGTTTTTGTTTTTTTTATTTTTCTTTTCTGTTTATGCGTGTCGTATTATCCTCTCTCTTAGACGCACACATTCCAAGGAGAATGTGTTTTCCCACTCCACAAGTGTACTTGCTTGTTTACAAAACCGTTCTAATTATGCAATTTTGTCATGATACACGTAACATGAGAAGTTAACCAAGAGTTGTAGACTAACAGTCACTAAAATTTAACATAAACAACAATGCCAGAAAGATTGAAAATAAGTGGGTACAAGCAAACGTACAAGAGGAGGTGATTATGGTATTTACTCATTGTGGGTGTGAGGTGGAGCAAAGTCTAAAGGTTATCGAGCTTTGAATGTAGTGAGAACTAGTTTTGATATGGTCATCCACATTGGTGTTCAGAGAAATTCAATACAGAAGTAGAATTAAAAATACGAGTCATTAAAATAAAAAAAAAGCTCGAAGTTTATCAAGCTAACTGAAGCAGTGAAACCGGATTTAAATGGATCATTTGCTCTGGTGTAATGGGATTTTCAATGCTGATGTACTGGTAAAGAGGAGTACTGAGTTAGAGGGTTGTCAAGCTCCCAGAAGCAGTGAAACTAGGTTGGATAGGGTCATTCACGTTGGCTCTATACCGAAATATCCTTCACTGATATATACTGACAGAGAGGAAACCCTGATGGTAATAATTATCTTCTTACAATGAACTTTCTCAAAGGGAACTTATGTGAAGAACTAATTGTAAGAAAAGTAAATATTAATGGTATTGAATATGCATAACGTAGTGTCATAGGCACAGCCCCATTCAGTCGTAGTTTGATCTCACACCTACACCCCCGTGGGCCTGCCCTGTTTTCACACAGTCACAGCCTCCAGTCTTTCCTCGCATTCGCAAGGTCGACAAATCGTGCCTTGTCCAGGCAAGAGAGTTTAAGCTGTTTGCAAAGTCGCCTTTCTTTTCCAGCCCAACGAACTTCCTTAGTGTGAACTCGCGTGTAGAACCGCATGTGTAAAAGTAATTGTTACTCTATAAATATTTTTTAGGAGTATCGCTTTGATGTCCTAGACTATAGTACACTTTACTTTAATATATTTATTAGCTCAGCTTATCAAATGAAAAACCCAGACCTACTTCTCTCATATATATATATATATATATATATATATATATATATATATATATATATATATATATATATATATATATATATATATAGTAGATCAACATACAAACGTTAAGAAACTGTATATGCACCCTTTTCTTAAGACAAAATCAGGAAATCATCGAAAGTAAACAATAAAAGTTACCCCTTATAAAGTAAAGGGAAAGAAAAAAGGAAATAATAACGAAACGATGAGAACCTTGACCAGTTGCAGATAGTGAGACAGGAGGAAGACCAGATAAAAAGACTTGTTATCCTGAGTAAGTTATATACACTTTAGGTTGACTATTTTAAGACAGATTGCAAGTGCGCGATGGATATATTGATTGTATAAATAATGACGATAAGTAAAATTACTTAAACCATTGTTATTATTGTTATTATTATTATTATTATTATTATTATTATTATTATTATTAGTAGTAGTAGTAGTAGTAGTAGTAGTAGTAGAAGAAGATACATAAAAGTAGATTTGTGCTAGATTATAGCACTGCTCATTGTCAGTCTGTACGAACAGTGTTCGGTACTTTCGGAAAAGCTGCTTAAGTACACATTTCACCCGCAAAAATACAAACAGAATGAGGTTCAAATTTTATATTCAGGAGAGAGAGCAACTCCCAATAAAAATAAACCTTTAAAGCAGCTTTGTATTCTCTTGCATACACAATTGTAAACTGGCATCCACACACACACACACACACACACACACACACACACACACACACACACACACACACACACACACACACACACACACACACACACTTTTATCTATTGTACTGAAGGGTACGGACAATTGCCCCTTAGGAGATTTGGCCTTGGACAATTGTTTCTTAGACAAATAGCCCATATGTCTTAATGCAAAAACGGACAGTTGTGCCTTGATAATATTAAAGAAAAATATATAACTAAGAAATAATGAATAAAAAGATGTTAATTTTATCAATTTTTTAGTTAACCTGAGTCTCACAAGCACTGTGTGGAGATTTGTAGCTCGCGGATCGGTCGGTGCAGTGGCTGCTTCTTCCCATCCACCTCCAGACTCTGGAACTCTCTTCCTCCTTCTGTCTTCCCTGATTCTTATAACTTTTTTCCTACAAAAAGCGGATTTATCGTCATCTCAGGGCCTAATACTGCCATATCTCTATGTCCTCAGTACTTCGAGAATTCTTTCAACCTATACTTTTCCTATTGTGTATCACTCCCCTATTTCTGCCTCGTCCTTAACATTGTACTTTTTCTTTGTCTAAATGTTTTTTTTTTGTTTGGTTTGGTTAGGTGAGGCTTGATTAGGTTAGTTTTTATCTAATTTGGTTAGGTTTGCATAGGTTAGGTTAGGTTAGGTTAGGTTAGGTTAGGTTAGGGGAAGTTCCGTTAAGAGGCATTCGTCCTAAGTGGCAAGTGCGCCAAGGGCCAGTTGTCCTATCTTCGTGTTTAAGGAAGTATCGTATTCGTCCAGGAGTATGTCGTAAGACTTTTGGCTAGGTGTCAAAGGGAACATTGAACACTCTCTCCAGTGTTTACTAGGATGAGGCCTATGTTTAAAAGGGTCACGAAGATATATGGCTGGTCCCATGGGACTCGGCATCTGGCGTTCAAATACCTCAGGAGGGTGTGAGATATGAACAAGTCCTTTATTCCCAATATCACACACGAACACTTGTTCTAAATGTGAAGTACATGCCCGGGGGAGATACCCAATGGCAATAGGCAATTACCACCCACTCCTTTGCAATAGGCTCGTTGGAATAGCCCCTCCCCAAAATAGGCGGGAATCCACTTCGAACCTGGAGTTGATTTGCAGAACTGGATGTCAAGCCATGCCCTGCCCTTGGGGTATTTCAAGAACCACCCAAGGCAGACAGGGTTAGTTAGAACTTTGCCAGGGGCACGAATAGATCAGAAATTGAGTTAATCATAGGGTGGGGGCATTGAGGCGTCGAAGATGTGTTGTACTCTAGAATAAATTAAGATAAAGGAATCACTGCTTGTCCATTCTTACCTTGTACCCGTCTGGTACTAATAATTATAACGTAGTAAGAAAACCTTTACGTCAAGTAGATAATAAAATGTCTACACTTAATGAAGATTATTTGTTAGTCTAAAGAAAAATCTTGTTTTTTTTTTGGAAAATTATTTGTATATTGGCTTCCATTTACTTGAAAATAGATATTGTAGTCTTAGAATTATAAGTAGAAAACTTTTTGTGTTAGAAGTTGGGTTATTTCAAATAGACCTAAGATGAGAGAGAGAGAGAGAGAGAGAGAGAGAGAGAGAGAGAGAGAGAGAGAGAGAGAGAGAGGAGAGAGAGAGAGAGAGAGAGAGAGAGAGAGAGAGAGAGAATTTACCAGTGTTGTCTTGCTTGAATTCTTAAGCATCAGATGTCAGCCAGGATCACGTCTGCTGATTCTGCACATGAGTTTGTCTTCATTCCCTATTCTATTGAGAATCATTATTCCCCATTGTTTTCATGATCTTTATACTTGCATCCTATTCTTTTATGATCTTTATTCCCCGTTCTCTTTATGATGGTCATAATAAAGACCTGTTGCTGTCAACTAGAGTTCTGTGTTCGGATGATGATATACAGTTGCTCATAAAAGTCCGTGTGGGTATCCCTAACTGGACAAAATGTCATTCAGCTTAACAGAGACTGTTCGTCTTTGGGCTGTTTATTACCCCCAAAAATAACATTAAAAGGCATAAAGCAAAAAGTTGTATATACAGTTTATGCTTAAATACATAAAGAACAAATCTGGACAAAGAACAATATATGTACTGATAGACATGTGGACATCATTTATTTTATTATTTTTTAGAAAATACTTCATTGCAACAGTAACTTCCATTGACATGCTTATACACAGTTTACATTATATCATTAGCAATCTGTATGCCAAATATTAAATATTCATTCTTTACATTATAGGAAATACATTTACATTCCATATACAAAGACTTTTGTACAGTGAAACTTTTATAAAACCTGTCAGCGACAAAGGAATAGAGATGGAATTCCAAGTTCTCTGACACGTACAGAGACCCCCACGAACTTTTATGAGTGGTTGAACAGTGGCTTAACTTACTAAGTCTGATGTAATATTTTCGTTTTTTATCGTCAGAATCTCACTTCTCATTAATTAGCAACTTCATCAAACTAGGAATAAAAAGAAGCATGTCTCCTGCTTTGTTATATTCGATTTCATTAAAGTCACACAGGCCTAACTTATTCAAAATACATTTTGGAAAAAAAAATAAGAAGAAGGAAGTCATAATAGTCAGAAGGGTCTAAAGTGGTTTAGTAGCTATATGGAAATTTGGTCTAAATGCATTACTCAGTTGAATATCATCATATATATTAACAGTTACAAGCTAATATCTTATTGGATTTTTTGTTAAGTATTAAATCGTGATATTCGAGTTCGATACCGCCGCGGGGGGTTTGGAATGGTAACTGCCTTAATTACTCAGCACCAACCTGTCTATCTACCCCCGTTCGAATGGGGACTAATTGTGACAGATGAAACATTTAAAAATAATAATACATCTTGGAGCTTACTTTTTGAGCAATATATCCATTTAAAAAAACAAAGGACTTATCAAGACCAAACTCAATTTTTTTTTCTTTTTTTTTCTTTTTTTAACGACGCCATACCCCGCTTCATCAAGCAGAGACCACGACCGTAGCAAAAATACTTATTAGGTGAGTCTTGATCATTCACTTCTCGCCTCTTTTGACAGCTGCATATGAAGAAAAAATACTGAGAAAGATTTCGGCTTCCCCCTCCCTTATCATCTTTAGTTCTTTCATACGATATGCAGAAAATACGTTTATTTATATTAGAAGAGAGTAATTGTAGCTTCCCCATCCCTTATCGTTTTAAGTCCCTTCTTACGACGAGCAGAGAATACATTATAACATACTTTCTTCCCCGTTCTATTTAAACAGAAATGAAAGATAACATTTTTGCATACGCAATATTATAGTTACGGTCCCTACACAGCTGTTTATCGTAACTCTATGATAATTGCCTCACTGTTGTGTATATCTCGCAATTTACGACAGTCTGGCAAGCATCACTCTTGGGATCTCTGTTATTACAGCTAGTATCTATCTATCTATCTATCTATCTATCTATCTATCTATCTATCTATCTATCTATCTAGCTGTCTATCTTTTTGTCTATTCATTTATTTATAATCTATCTCTGTCTGTCTGCCCATCCATCATTCCATTTTTCTATCTCATTAACATTCTATCTATTTATCTCGGACTGACTATCCTCCTGCAAACGCCATAATTCCACATTGAAATGAGTTACCGAGTCTAGGCAAAACTTTCACTCTTTGCTGGAGGAAATACGAGAGGGGTGAATATCCATTCCTCTCGCTTTGCCCCATTTACTCGAGTTTTGCTACACTTGGAAATACGTAGCTGGTATTCTTGCCTCCCGAACCTGGAGGAGAAAAGAAGAATATGCAGAGTAATGGAGAAAGAGAGTAAACTACGAGAGGCAGAGGAAGATCAACCCTTCACAGAGGAAAATGAAAAGAAAGAGATTAATAATAAGGTTTCAAAGGCTCTTCTTGCCCTTGCTCTGATAGCAATCCTTTATATTGTCAGCTCTTCTGCATCTTCATATAGGGTTGATGTATCTCGCTAGCCTTCTTGAAACCATAGTATTGGTTTTGGCTCAAAACTTTTATGGGTGGAAACCCTCCGTGACAACAATCCACATCATTGATCCTAACTCAGGACTAATCTAACCTGAGCTGGCTTGTTCTCCCATTGGCTGAATTTTGAATTTTGGCTGAGTTTATTGGCCGGATATACCCGTCCTCACTGTAACTCTCTTTATTGATCCGTGCTTATGATCAGGACTAAATTGAGCTGGCTTGCTCTTAAGTAACTGGAATCTGTATTTTTGGTTCAAAGTTTTAAAGCCGGTTGTCATTCCTAACAAGAACCCTCTACTTTGATCCGGGCTTGGGACCGGCATAAGTTCATGTAGCTTGCTCCATTGGTAGCTGGATTTTGTACTTAAATATAAACATACAATAAAGAAAGGTAAGATATAGATTGTGAGCACTACAATGTTTATTGCTCAGAGTTTTACAGCTGAAAACCATTTCTAACACCAGTCGTTTTTAATGATCCGGGCTTGAAACCGGCATTGCCCTAAGGTGGTTCGCTCCACCAGTGGCTGAATATTTGACCAAAAAGTACATGCTTAATAAGAAGCAAAAATGTGTTGATCCCACAGTGATTGGATATTGTAACTAAATAAAAAAGCACATTTTCAACATGAACATTTCAAAATTAGAGATAAGAGAGTGGAAACTGGAGCAGACATCAAACCTACCGTAATTTTTCATTTCCAATTGCAACCTCTCTCTCTCTCTCTCTCTCTCTCTCTCTCTCTCTCTCTCTCTCTCTCTCTCTCTCTCTCTCTCTCTCTCTCTCTCTCTCTCTCTCTCTCTCTCTCTCTCTTTCTCTGGGAATTCATGGATTTACGATCAAGCTAAATGGGGGAGTCATTTTTCATGGCGATTTTTCAAGCGTGCGAAAATGGTTGGTATTACGTAAGATCTCTCTCTCTCTCTCTCTCTCTCTCTCTCTCTCTCTCTCTCTCTCTCTCTCTCTCTCTCTCTCTCTCTAACGGGGCCTCTTCATTCCCCTCTTCTCTTTTTCTCCTCTCTCGTTTCCCGTTTCATTTGTTTCCACTTTTTATGTTTGTTTTTTTTCTGACCATACCTTGCAGTTTGTGTGATGTTTCTTTCTTGCCTCGTTTTATGTTTTCAAATCTTCTCTTTTATTATTATCTTTTCACATCTATTTCCCCTTTTACCAAGTTTAACTATCCTTCTTCTGATCTTACACTCGGGAATAAGACTGAGAATTGTAACGACAATTAATATTTATTGTAGGTATTGCAGGCTATAGCAAAGGAAATTTTAAATGTACATGGGATGCCTCGGTAGCGCAGTGGTAGAGCACACAATTAAGGAAGTGAAGGGCTTCCGCAGGGCTTTAGGAAGTGTAGTCAGCCTTAATCCCCCTTATAGCTCCAGGTTGTTTGTGTCCACCCTCTTTCTTGAAACCAAAGTGTGACACATGTAACGAATAATTGCAGAGAAATGGTGTACATTTATATATCAGAGGAAGCGCTTGCATGCACGTGTCTCCCAATTACAGTTATTGACATACTAATACTAATACTACTACTACTACTACTACTACTACTAATAATAATAATAATAATAATAATAATAATAATAATAATAATAATAATAATAATAATAATAATAATAATAATAATAATAATAATAATAATAATAATAATAATAATAATAAAAGAATATAGGATCAGAATGAAATTTAGCGGTGTCCCTTGTGTAACTGGTAGCCCCTGTCAACACAGCAGACTATGTAGGACATCATTAGGACATGTATTCAGTCATGAGTGAAACAGTATCTTCACTAGCTAAGACACTAGATTAGGCAGAAGTCATCATCCACATACGTAATGAATATCTATGAACGTTCTAGATGGAATGTAGTATGGAATTATGCAATTTTGCAAAATATTATTTTTAAATTATCATTCGGTAATGGCCACTTGCAATACCAAGCCCATGGAAGTAAATGTCTCTCTCTCTCTCTCTCTCTCTCTCTCTATATATATATATATATATATATATATATATATATATATATATATATATATATATATATATATATATATATATATATATATATATATATATATATGTATATATATATACATAATGTATGTATATATATATATATATATATATATATATATATATATATATATATATATATATATATATATATATATTTATATATATATATATATATTTTTTTTTTTTTTTTTTACACCGAGACGGGCAAAGAAATTTCCCCACAATGGGCCTGAGCGCCAAAAAAAAAAAAAAAAACACACACACTTTAGAGACAAACAGAGATGACTAGTGTTGTGGCTTGTCATATATGAAGGGAGATGGCGAGAGATTTGTAACGAGCACACCAGATTATTCGACGTAGATGTAGGCATGAGGGAAAAAAAAGTCGTCACTGAAGTAAGTTATAAAAAATAACTATAAATTACAATTTCAGTGACTTTTGTGAAAATATTCTTTTACAATACCTGTCGACCAAATATTGTTGGAGGTGGAATTAAATTCATGCTTACACACAAAGATTCCCACGAACTTCTATGAGTTGCTATATGTATGGGGAAGGAGCGACTGTTATGAAAATTAATATGAAACTGTAAGTATTAATTCCATATACTTTATGTTTATGTGTTTATATTTTAATATTTATATGTCACGTGTGAATATGTGACTTTTTATAATGCCCAAAAGTTATTTGCCAAGTGTAAACATTCTTTAGCAAATATATATTGTATTGTATTTTAGATTTTCCATACCTGAATAGCCAGATTAAATTAAATACATATGCAAAAGACTGAGACTTAGAAAATATTATAGAATGGTAGAGTAGAATAATGAAACATAGAATAAAAGATTGGAATAAAAAGGGTGATGGTATACACAATAAAACTCTCTCTCTCTCTCTCTCTCTCTCTCTCTCTCTCTCTCTCTCTCTCTCTCTCTCTCTCTCTCTCTCTCTCTCTAAAGATATCTTGTTTGAAAGAATTCCATACTCTTAAAGAAGCTAGTTGAGAACAGAGAGAGAGAGAGAGAGAGAGAGAGAGAGAGAGAGAGAGAGAGAGAGAGAGAGAGAGAGAGAGCACTTGCACAAAGAAGCAACGAGTATTTGTTTTGTCAAACGCTCCACTATTATTGGGTCTCTTCAAGAGAGCTTTCCAAACAAGTCTCTCTCTCTCTCTCTCTCTCTCTCTCTCTCTCTCTCTCTCTCTCTCTCTCTCTCTCGCTCTCTCTCTCTCTATCTATCTATCTATCTATCTATCTATCTATCTATCTATCTATCTATCTATCTATCTACCTATCTATCTATCTGAGTATGTGATTACCTAATTGTGATTACCTAATTGTGTTTACGGGAAAGAGCCCAAAGCTCGTATCTTCCCATGTATGTATGCATGTGTGTGTGTGTGTGAGAGAGAGAGAGAGAGAGAGAGAGAGAGAGAGAGAGAGAGAGAGAGAGAGAGAGAGAGAGAGAGAGAGAGAGAATAAATGGAATTTGTAATTGGCCTTTACTGTTGATAAATGAAGAGGGAATCGTTATTATTATTATTATTATTATTATTATTATTATTATTATTATTATTATTATTATTATTATTATTATTATTAATGGTATTAGTAGTAGCATTAGTAATAATAGAATAAGTAGTAGCAGTAGCTATTTTTGTTGTTGTTATTATTGTTGCACATAGTTTGTTTTTAATTAAGGCTCAGATAATAATAATTACTATTATTTTTTTTCTCATTGCTTTCATTACCAATATCATTTATTTATGCGTAAAAATCACATATATCTGCACTATGGTCGCAATTGTCATTCAATATATATATATATATATATATATATATATATATATATATATATATATATATATATATATATATATATATATATATATATATATATATTATGATTGTGACACCAGGACAGGCAAAAATAAAATAAATAAATCTACCCTCATCAAGCCTGGGCACGAAGAAAACAAAATGAGAAACAGAGATGGGGAGTGTTGTGACTTGTCAGATGTGAAGTATATATATATATATATATATATATATATATATATATATATATATATATATATATATATATATATATATATATATATATATATAATAATCCAGTCGCTTGGGTAGCAATCCAATAAATATGTGTGCGCAGGTCTCTAGTGTTGGTGTCAGGAACGGCAATTGATCTCCGTCTCCTTCTACTAAGAAAAAAGCGAAGACACAAAATGAGTAAATAAGGTCTTGAAGGCTGAGCGCATGATGCTGTCTGGCCCATAAGATGAATCTCTGTTTTATGACTGCAAAAAGCAGGTCAAGAGCGTCTCCTTGACTACTAGACTTGTGATTATATTCTTAGAGTTGTTCTCAATGTATTTATTTAGCTCTGAAAATAATGTCTTCTGTTTTATTTCAGTCCGATTCTAGAAAAAAATGACATACCCTTTATTTGTAGCATTTGCTTTTATAATATTATTTTGCTTTTATAATATTGTTTTGCTCTTACAACATTGTCTTGCTCTTATAATATTGTTTTCCTTTTATAATACTGTTTTGCTTTTATAATATTGTTTTGCTTTTATAGTATTATTTTGCTTTTATAATATTGCTTTTATAATATTGTTTTGCTTTTATAATATTGTTTTGCTTTTAAGGTTTTGTCATTTGGTCCATTTTTCATAATCTTGCCAGCATTCATTTATTTAATTTTTCGTTTTGTTATTGAGGTTATCTAATATTCATATCTCAGCAAGATTCTAGAATAAAAAAAATATTTATTTATAATTTTTTTATTATTAGTACTGATCTTTATCACTGAGGTATATTCATTCAAAGACATTTATTATATCGATAGAATTCCAATAACAAAGATCTATTTACTCCGAATGTCGCTTTTATTATTTATCTGATAAGAGTTTGTTAACTGTTAATAATAATCTCATCAAATCTCCAGATATAGAGAGTTATTATTTACTCGTAATATATAGATTTTATTAAGAAAGCAGTGTCGATCTCTAGGGGGGTGTTAGAAAGGGCAACCCAACCTTTATCTCCTAGCTTCAACTTCTCTGTGACCACCGCCAGTAGAATGAGGATTAATTATAACACACTTAACGTGTTTTTAAGGCGTCTCTTAATGAGAAAAAACGTTTCCATGATTTTGATGAAAACAAAACCTCTGTGAGTTTTTTCTCCTCCAAATCGAGTTTTGTTGAGATACTTCTGTAAACATTACTGACTTTTTTTTCTTCTTTTTTTTTTTTAGGATGGGATAGGATAGGAGGGGAAAAAGGGGAGGGACTTAAGAATTGGATTCTATGAGCTGAGAGTCTTTGATTATATTTACGTGTTTGTTCATTTGTCCTTAACCTATGTTAAATGGTTCATCGTTCTATAGAATTATTTGTGTTTTTTTATGTTCAATATATTTTATTTTAGCGAGAAATTAAAATATAAAATATACAAAAATTTAATTTTGCTTTTGTGAACCATCCATTTAAGGAATCGTTTTTTTTTAATGTAAAAGCTTTTTCATTT
>JAXCGZ010015105.1:257500-282500 GCA_037179515.1 Halocaridina rubra
AATGAAGCCACGAGTGAGGTTGGGGAATCTGTAATATGAACATAGTGGCATTCAGATAGAATGCGTTCATTCCTAAGTATAGCAAATATAAGGTATAAGGTTGGATTCCTTTTAGACCTTCTGTGGTGTGTAGTTGGTAGCGCCTTGACGTAGTAATTATAAGTCCTAGTTTCGAGTTGTGGTCTGGGTAAAAATGATTCATATATATATATATATATATATATATATATATATATATATATATATATATATATATATAATATATATATATATATATATATATATATATAAGCTATTGTTTTATTTTTCGTTCTTTGATAATGTAATGAAACTTTAGAATACTGTAGTATTTGTTTTTAAAAGTGAATAGCATGTCTAGGCTACGTGTTTTTGGCATTTGCTTTTTTTTTTTTTTTTTTTTTTTAACCACATGATAAGCCAAGCCTATAATTGTGTATTCCTGTTCAGGCCGTCTGTGTATTTTTTTGTAGAACTACATGATAGGTCTATATATGTCTATTTCTGTAAGTACAGTTTATGGGCACATTGGCTCCATCACTAGTTTACCAACTCCTTTTTGCTTAAATATAATTGCTACAATATTTGAAAAGGTTAAAAGACTTCAAATATCACAATACTACTATTCTGAATGAAATCACGATTTTTCTTAGATTTTCATTTAATTGCATCTAAATTATGTTTATCTGGTATGAGAGCTCAGTACATAACTCAATGAGTGCCCTTGCAATTACATCACTGCGTAATGCACCAGTTTAACTCTGTTTCAAAAGAGATAATTAAAAATGATAATTTAGTCTTATAAGTTCATAGATCAAATGATAGAAGCTCTCTCTCTCTCTCTCTCTCTCTCTCTCTCTCTCTCTCTCTCTCTCTCTCTCTCTCTCTCTCTCTCTCTCTGGAATTAATGGAAGACTGATTTCCTTCTGACGACAGCATTCCATGCAACATCCGACGGTTGTGATGCTACAGCTGAAGGTTATTTGGACCTAATAGGACTGTCCATAACAGTTTTATGTTAAGTCTTACTTCAGTTATGGTTCTTCTTCTATGCCTACACCAATACCAAATGTTCTTGAATTTTCGTTACACATCTCTTATTATTCCTTCAAGTCTAACAAGTCACAGCACTCTCCATTTTTTTTTCTATTTACTTCATGTTTTCTTCGTGCCCAGGCCCGATGAGGGCAGTTATGTGTGAGCGTTTTTTTTTCAGTCCTTGTGTCACACTCTTTAAAAAAAAAATGGCTAGGAAGACTACTACTGCTACCATTCCTGCTACTACTACTACTCCTACTACTACTACTACTACTACTACTACTACTACTACTACTACATTATTATTATTATTATTATTATTATTATTATTATTATTATTATTATTATTATTATTATTATTATTATTATTTTATTAGTATCGATCACACTTGCAGCCAATAGAATTCGTGATTTTAATACACAAGTACGGTAGCGCAAGTACTGTCTATAAACGGCAGTTTTATTACAACAAAATGTGTGTGTTATCGCTAGTGCGGTAACAGTTATAAAGATTGTTTTTTTTTTTTTTAAAAAGCTTAGAATATTTTTTTTTTTTTTTTTTACCGATTTAGTGATAATAAGGAAGTTACTTATTTCTAAGTTTGTTTAATAACAGTGAATATTGATATTTTTATTGGGTGAAAAATGAAGGTTTAATATCACGGATTTAAGTTTGTTATCATTTTCTTAGTAACAACGGCCGTGTTTTGTCACTAGCTTCATAATGGAAATGAAGTAGGTTGTCTCGTATTTGGTAACATTGAGAAAGTTTTTAGCGATTACTTAAGTTGTTGTGTTGTGGAAGGCAATGTAGATGAATGGTGTCATTAACTTGGTAACAAAGTGGAAGTTTATCATTGATTTGGTAACAAAATATATAATCCTTACTGCTGATTTGATAACAGATTCTATGAGAATTTTAGCTGATTTGGTAACAATGTACGATTGTTAACAGGAAATTGGTAACAATGTATGATTGCTATCTCTGATTTGGTAGCAGATTGAATGATTGTTATTGACGATTTAGTAAAAAAAAAAATTTAATTATATCGCAGATTTGGTAAAGGACTTAATGTTTGTTAACATTGATTTGGTATAACAGAATATATGATTATTATTGCTGACATAGTAACAGAATGTAGGTATGTCACCATTCATTAGCTAAAGAGTTATTGGTAGTGATCATTGATCTGCTAAATGAGTTAATTAATGTTTTTATTGTTGACTTGGTAACAGTTGATCCTTGTTATCACTGATTTTGGTAACAGAGAGAATGATTGTCACAGTGATTTGGGTAGTGTACGAATGCTATCTCTGATTTGGTAACAGAATCAAAGCTTGTTATCGCTAATATGTAACATAGTTATTTGTTTTTTATCCTTGATTTGTTAGTTGAATTAATGCTTGTTATTGGTAATAGGAATAATGGTTTGGGAGAGCCGATTTGTAAACAGTCGCTACGAGTTATGTTGGGCGCCCACTCCCCCCCTTCATCTTTACACATGTACGCACCAAACACCTGTTGCACAACATATGCACTACGATATATATCATACGATTCAAGCTATCGTTACTAGGCATATGTTTATTTGTTCTTGTTTGTTTTAGCTTAGGTGTTTTTTTATAATCTATGAATTTTTATGAATTTTTACTATAATAATAATAATAATAATAATAATAATAATAATAATAATAATAATAATAATAATAATAATTATTATTATTATTATTATTATTATTATTATTATTATTATTATTATTATTATTATTATTGTTATTATTATTATTATTATTATTATTATTATTATTATTATTATTATTATTATTATTATTATTATTATTATCTCAAAATACCTTGTTTTTATCTGAGAATGGAAATGACAGATGTGAGTCAAATTTATATCATGAATATCTCTCTCTCTCTCTCTCTCTCTCTCTCTCTCTCTCTCTCTCTCTCCTCTCTCTCTCTCTCTCTCTCTCTCTTTCTCTCTCTCTTCTGTTTTCTTCGTTTTTATTTAGTTTGATGTTGTACATTATAGCGTAAGAGTTCTTGGCACTCATAATTGTTATTGGATATCCAGTGCAAATACAATAATCTGAAAGCAAATTCTTTTGGGAAAAAAAGCTATTTTTAAATTATAAACGGGCATTGCAACATTTTTTGTTTCTGTTAGAGGTTGAGATGGAAGGGTTGAAATTTGCGAGAGTGAGTTTTGTTTGACTTTTCAAACCTTACGTTCCTCAGGCCATATGGCAGAAGAAATTTACCTGCCTACAGTGTGGGTGATCCAAGTAGGGTGGTAGTGGTGGGGGGGACGCTGGTGACCCTTTATCCCCTAGGAACTTAGCGGAGGTATTGAGGTGAATTGGCTTCTGGTGAATGTAAGTTCCTTGACTCGACCAACTTCTTGCAAGGTAAATTTTGGCCATTGTATATGTATGTATGTGAATACTTTGTGTGAGTGTTGGTGTATATAGAGTTTAGTAAAGAGGAATGGGTCTTAAAATAGTTATATCAGTAGGTGCTGTACTAGACTTGGTCTTATAGTAACCTTCCCGGACCTAAGCTTTGCTTTTTTTTCTCTAGCTTGTTAGCATTATTATTATTATTATTATTATTATTATTATTATTATTATTATTATTATTATTATTATTATTATTATTATTATAAAGCAAAGCAACAATCTAAGCTGGAAAAAGTCAGACTGTAAACCGGATGGCTTCAACAGGGGAAGCAATCAGGTGGGGAAAGGAAAAAAGAGAAGACAGAAAAAAATCACTTAAATTGGTACAACTAAGTATTGTAAAAGTGATATAATTTCACTATTATTTTAAAAATCCCCCTGAGGGAGGGGGACTAGCATACTTCCTCCGTACTCCCCTGCGTATCGTAAGAGTCGACTAAATGAGGTGAAGCGATCAAACTGGGAATCCCCTCCTCTGTATTTTCTTTTCCTAAAGAGTCAGAGTATTATGTCTTGACTCAGCCACTCCCATTATAAGGGGAAAACGGCTTATATATAAAGGTAGATTTTAAAAATGCAGTTTTAGTTAGGACCTGCGATTTTGGAGAGCACCAAATCCTCCTGCATCTTCAGCCACACCTTTCAACAATAAACTTCACGCTTACTCCTCGGGAAATTGTCATATAACCTTTAGTGTCTGGTGTTGCTTCTATATGGAGATGTAGGGGGGGGGAGAGGAGTTATTTTCTTTTTATTATAGTTGCAATAAATTTGCGAGTAGCTTTATGAGGTCATTGTAATAGTCACCCCACTTCATAATGAAGTGTTTTTCGCAGTATTCATTTTTCCGTTTAGTGTTTAAAGAACTGACACCGTTGGTAGTTTGCCTATACTTTCTTTTTCGAGCACGTTTCTTTATTCACTGTGATACTATTATTCGTATGCCCACGCTTACGGACACTAACATTTGTATAATCATATGTCTGTTCATATGTTCGTACCCCCTTAAATACTGATTTACAAATACTAAACGAAAAGAAGAATGGAAGGGCAATTGATAGAGGGACGCAGGAGGAAAAAGAACATGTTGAGAGAGAGAGAGAGAGAGAGAGAGAGAGAGAGAGAGAGAGAGAGAGAGAGAGAGAGAGAGAGAGAGAGAGAGAGAGAGATTGGATTGAAGATCTCACAATGATGATATTTAGGCCAATTATGTATTTGTCTCTTTCGAGTGCTTCAAAGACCTCCCACCCATGGTTAAACTCTTCAACACCAGCCCCTTCCAAAGGTCGTCCTCGCTTCTTATTCTGTTGTAATACACCATTGTCTTTCATATATTATACTGTAGGATGAAATTACGTGTTTATTTCTCCATTTCACTCGCAAAAAAAAAAAAAAAAAAAAAACGGACTGGTAAAGTTTTTTTTTTTTTTTTTTTTTTTTCAGGAGCTGTTCAGTTGGCAATATCTTGTAAGAGGGAGGTTTCATAACTCTTGGTCACAGTCTGGTTATTTCGTTACTCTGGATCTGCTCAGTTGGCAATAAAAGAGGGAGATTTCATAGCAAATGGTCACATTCTGGAACTACTCAGTTGGCAATATAAGAGGGATGTTTCATTACTAGTGGCCACATTCTGATTACATTTTTTTCAAGATCTGCACAGTTGGCAATATGGTAGGGGGATTTCATAACCAGTGGCCACAATCTAATCATATTATTGTTCTGCATATGATCATTTGGCAATATAATTGGGAAATATAACTATTGGTGACGGAGTAATATTTTTTCCTTTATTCTGGATTTGCTTGACTGGCAGTATAATGGGGAGATTTCATAGCTAGTAGCCTGTCTGTACCTTAGACTTTTATACATAGCCTAATGACCTCTATTTAACCCCTCTCTCTATTTCTAGATTTTTAGTTCATTTTATCAAATGCACTAGAAGGGCGGAATATTCTTTGTATATTTCCTGTGCTTGAGATGAATATTATTTTTTATTATTATTATTATTATTTTGCTTGGTAATTGACATTCAAATTTTATTGTCAACGAAACCACTAAAGTGATGTAAACAAAGAGAGGAATAGAGATACTAGACTTTCTGGTTAAGCTAAAATAAAGAGAATAATGGGAAAAGATTTAGTCCTAACACAAACACTGCTGCGTAATAGAAAGATATTTCTGCTTTTTTTTAGGCAGTTAGAGCGGCTGTCAGCTGATAGAGGAATAAATCACCAGTATTTAATCAAGTAATGTGAGCCACTTAGCTGTTTATTCTTAGATTTCAAGTGTCACAACCGGAGACTCAAGTTGTTATCTTGATCCTTTGTTCCAAGAAAGACGAAATAAGAACTAGTAAATGAATAAATAAATGAACAAGAGTGAGATGAGAAGGAGAGAGAAGAAGAGATCGGGGTTGTTGCTCTCTCTCTCTCTCTGTGTTTCACAGAGAAATCGAAACCAAAACAAAGTTTTTAGTCATTCCATTATTATTATTGTTATTATTATTATTATTATTATTATTATTATTATTATTGTTATTATTATTATTATTATTAATAACTGTGATTTTATATGATAAACATAACCCATTATCGAGTATAATAATTTTGCTTTATTGTAGCTCTGAAATATTGGTTGATATCGTTTTAGCACCAAGTAAGTGTAAATGCTTTAGAAAAATGTAGGCCAAATTTCACTTAAAGTAATAATAATAATAATAATAATAATAATAATAATAATAATAATAATAATAATAATAATAATAATAATAATAATAATAATGTCAGACTACATTTTATTATTATTGTTATTATTATTATTATTAATATTTTTTATTTATTTTTTTTCTTTTTCTTTTTTTAAGGGAAGTTTGGCCTATATTTTTCTAAAGCATTTACACTTACTTGGTGCTAAAACGATATCAGTCAATATTTCAAAGCTATAATAAAACAAAAATTATAATACTCGATAATGGGTTATGTGTATCATATAAAAACACAGTATGGAAAATATTGGCCTATGCTATTCCCTAAGGTTTTATAGCTTGATTGGTATTAAAAGATAAAATGGAAAGGAATTACATAAACGATACTGGATGAATTCTTTTCCACTGGAATACGGATTTGGCAATATTCTTGTAATACTCGTGGCTATGCCACTCTATCAAGAAGAATTTTATGCACTTTTTTCTCTGAATCCCTTTCACGTGTCGCTTTCCCAACGGATAAATGACACTGGAAGGAAGAGGAAAAGAAAATTGGGAAAAAATTGAGAGCAAGAAAAGAGAGAGAGAGAGAGAGAGAGAGAGAGAGAGAGAGAGAGAGAGAGAGAGAGAGAGAGAGGCTAATAAATTTTGTTGCATTTTTACCTTCTTTATCAAAGCTATATGTTGCCGTGAGTGTATACTGATGGATAAGAGAACATTTTAGGTTTTTTATGAGATAGGAAGTCCATCTGTCGGCTTAACTGAAATTTCATGAACGTCATCGACCTTTATGTTAAGTAATTGAGTTCTGTTCACTAGATTGCACTGCCAGCTCTGAGATCTCATCTCCATCTGAGATTCTCAATTAGCTATATCCATCCAGCTCAATGCTCAGTCAGTCAGTCAGCTCATTTCGCCAATCAGACATAGAAGCATATTAAATATCATTTTTTTTTTTTTTTAGTTTTTTCAGTCACTGCGCTGTCATCAATGATAGGCCAATATAGCATTCTTAATATTTACAGCGGTAAAGCGATTATGATTTAAAAGATGAAAAAAATTAGGTGTACAAAAGCTTATGCAGTATATTAAATCCTAAAATTTAATATCAGCGATTGCTAAAGCCAGGCATTAAATTAAACAGTAAGGAAAAATTAGGAAGCAGAGAAAAAATGAGGAAAATGATAGTAAGAAAATAGATGGAAAAAAGATAAAGTTTGACAGTGAAAAATAATGTCATCATGAAACTTTCTACGATAAATGAAAATCCATTAACTCCTGAAAGTGGTTTCAACAGGTCATTGAACGCCATGTTACTCACACAAGTTCCCAGATTTGCAAATTACTCTGTCTAAAGTTCAAGCATCAGTTTGTTTTTCTTTAGTTCTGGGTCATTTTAATCAGTCTTTGGAGAAAAGGAGGGGACTTCACTACCAATATTTGCGAATCACATTAGAGTATGAAAGATAAATAAGTTATATCCTTTATTTCCAGCGTAAAGTCATTTACTATCAAAAATAAAACTTGATAAATAAAACGAACATCCGGAAATATATGAAACCTTTCACACAGAAGTAGCACGTGGCATATAGGACGTGTCACGCCACTTCTATGTGAAAAGTTTTATATATTTCCGGATGTTCGTTTCCAACTGGCGTGTTACGTTGCATGCCACGTGCCACTTTGGCGTTAAAGCGGCCTAATATGTATATAAACACCTAAACAAATTCTGAAATATTCTCCTGTGAAGAACTTGCCGAGGGGAATATTATTTCTATGGTTCAGAACAGAAATATGATGTTTGAATCAGAGAGAGAGAGAGAGAGAGAGAGAGAGAGAGAAAGAGAGAGAGAGAGAGAGAGAGATTGCGCCCCCACATGCCAGTAGAGAGATTAAAAAGACATCCGATATAGCCTTGTGCAAGCTCTGCAGAACGAGATTGTATATGCAGACACGTAGTTACTTTTGCAACATAGAGTTTTGGCCTTGTTTGTATACTTTATGTTCCTGCAGTTATTTTTTATTTATTTGGGTCACATATATACATACATACATACATATGTAATGGCTGCAATCCCCTTCGTAAGGGGAGTGACCTAGTCAAAGCACACACATTCACTATATCTAAATATGCTCGATCGCTCCTCTTTGGTTCGTAAAAGGAAAAATATCGAACGATTATTGTAAGCAGGTGTCTTGGAATTTCATATTTACTTTATTTTTGACTCTATTTTTTTTATTATCACATTACTTTTGTTTCGGATTCTGGTTGTACGACTTCTGTTTTATTTCAAAAAATTTCATAAGGCTTTTCATTATCATTCCGTCTACGTTTATCATGGAATTTGTCTTGATATTAGCTAGAACTTCGCTCAGTTGACCCCACAAAAAGAGCCTTTTTTTCGAACAGTGTCGTATGTAAATTTTGAGGGGCAGTGTTTGTATTTAAAAAACTCATGTGTTTATAGTTTTTTGCCTCATTTAATTCTTTTTCAATATTTGAAAAAGTGAAGGATGTGTTTACCATTTAATGACGTATGTTAGCGGTTTTGATCTTATTTCTTTATTCTGAAATTAATTTCTTTCTCCATCTCATTCTGTATTGTCTGTAAAAGCCCACTTTTCCACTGTATAGATTATCCTGTATGGTATATATAGCCTGTTGACGCTCTAAGTTAGTCTAGACCATTTGCGTCTTTAATATATTTATCCTCAAAGTTAGTTTATGAGTAGTCTCCGTAGAAAAATGGTAGCGTCTGCGACTCTGAGGCGGCAGGTCGAGGGTTCGCGCCCCGTCACGGACTGAGGTTAGTAAGGGCATGCACTCAGGGTAACGATTACATCTGCCAAAACAAGTCCTTCGTAAGAAGGCAACCGTCCTAGCCCTTAGTAGAAAAGGGACTTCGTGACGTAAAACGGAATCCATCCATCCTAATTTTAACCATGCGCTCTTTGGGCACATGTAGTTTTCAAGTTAATCAGGACTATGCGCTCATATGCTATGTATGCCCTCAAATTAAGTCTATATTACGCGTTGTTATGGTATGCCCTAGGTTAGAATAAATTAGCACTCTCATGGCATAAATACCCTTTGAGTTGGTCTAAAGTATACTCCCTCAACAGATGTTCTAGTCCCCTTAGCTAATTTCTCAAAACTGCCAAATGCTAATATAATACGCACTTTAGTCAATTCTATGAATGTTTCGTTGCATTGTGAAAGGTCGTCTATCTATCTATTCATCTATCTATCTATCTATCTATCTATCTATCTATCTATCTATCTATCTATCTATCTATCTATATATATATATATATATATATATATATATATATATATATATATATATATATATATATATATATATATATATATATATATCCATCTGTCTATCTGCACACACATATATATATATATATATAATATATATATATATATATATATATATATATATATATATATATATATATATATATATATATATATATATATATATATATATATATATATATATATATATCCATCTGTCTATCTGCACTATATATATATATATATATATATATATATATATATATATATATATATATATATATATATATATATATATATATATATATATAGCATCCGTAATTTATAGATTAATTTATGACTGTATCAATCGAGTTTTTTTTTACTTGTAATGCTTTCTTGGCCAGTTTTGTAACACGTTCATATTTTCCATTTTGTAATCAAGTTATGATATGATGTGTCATGCCCCAATAAGCAGGAAGGCTTACGTCAGGAGGGGCAACCAGCATAAAACCTGTGTCAAGTAAATATCCAGAGCCATCATCTTGGATATCATGGTAGATGCAGACGATTGATCCGCTGTGGCGAATCCCTGATGAGAGAAGCCGAATGAAGGCGAATCAGTTTATGAAACGAAGACTTCCCCCGGAAGATAAGCCATTATTGAGACCGATATGGTGTTGTTGGTTGGTTGTTTTCGGTTTTACGTCACGTGTTGTTGTGGATCTGCCATAGAATATTATCACACGATTTCATTGCTTTAAATGACTTTATATCCGTTTTTATCCTAGTGGAGGTCGTGTCCGAGTGGTAACGCTCGTGAGTTTGATTCGTCACGTCGTGGGTTCGAGGTTCTCTACGGTCTGATATTAAGGGGGGTTTACACGGTCAAGCGGTTCGTCGAACGCGGTGCGACAGACAAGTGTTTGAAGTGATGTTCGAACGTGTGAACAGGATATTTGGTTGTCGAACACGTTTGTCAAACGTGTTCGACAACCAAATACCCCGTTCACACGTTTGAACACCACTTCAAACACTTGTCTGTCGAACCGCGTTCGACGAACCGTTTGACTGTGTAAACCCCCCTTTAGAAAGGGTATTGTAACGGTTGCACTTGCCAAAACAAAAGTACTTCGCAAAAAGGCACCTTCCTAACCCTTAAAAGAATAAGGAGTCCGTGAGCAAAAACCGATCACATTTGATCAAATCTTTGTTTTTTCATTCATTTTAAATTCAGACACGGAATGTAGCTCAAAATACTTATATACAATTTGAGAATGTCTTCTTCATCAACATCTACTCTATTATTATTATTATTATTATTATTATTATTATTATTATTATTATTATTATTATTATTATTATTATTATTATTATTATTATATATTATTATAATTATTTTTATTATTATTATTATTATTATTATTATTATTATTATTATTATTATTATTATTATTATTATTATTATTATTATTATTATTATTATTATTATTATTATTATTATTATCATTATTATTATTATTATTACTATTATTATTATTATTATTATTATTATTATTATTATTATTATTATTATTATTATTATTATTATTATTATTATTATTATTATTATCACATGCAACATCTATCTTGATTCATCACATTATGAGTCTATGTAATATTCAGTTGCCATTATTTTCTTTATATTACTGATATTCGCTACGATAAACTTTTTTCCCTTAAAACTTATGTTTTCGTTCGTTAATTCTTTATCTGTTTTCCTCGGATTATCTAGTCCTTTCGTGTATTCTAAACTTATCTTAAGGGTACAGTTCATTAAAATACTTATATGATACCCATTCAGTACATGAAAATACACTGTTATCGGGAATTGCATTATTTACCCGTATATATATATATATATATATATATATATATATATATATATATAATATATATATATATATATATATATATATATATATATATATATATATATATATATATATATATATATATATTATATATATATATATATATATATATATATATATTATATATATATATATATATATATATATATATATATATATATATATATATATATATATATATATATATATATATATATATATATATATAATATATATATATATATATATATATATATATATATATATATATATATATATATATATATATATATATATATTAATTTTTACATGATTGCGGAAATATTTTATTCATCTATTTATACAATTTCGACATTTCGACTGGTTTAAAGTTGCATTTTAAGTATCGACTTCAAAATAAAGATCATGGACTCATCAGTAAAAGTAAGAGATATTCTTTGACAATTTTGCGAACACTGCTAATTACGAGCTGCATTAGACAGAATAGGAAACTTTTTAGAAACAATATTCTCACCTCGAGGTTAATTGACCATCAGAAAGTCTCAAACAATTGATATTTAATAACTAATACTTAATTAAATATTTGTTCTGGTTTTATCAGAGCATAGCGTAAAATGGGACTGAAGATGTAAATATGCAATATATAACAGAGCTTTTCACAGATTCAACCCTATATTATTAAGACGATCCATTTATGTACTTTAAGGCTTTACTGAGTGCACCACTGAAAGTCTTAAAATTACATTTTATATTTTTATATCTCGATACACTATAGAAGATTTTTTTTTTTTTAGCATAATTTCTAATATTTATCTTCGTATTATAGCGATCACAAGACAGAGTAAAAAGTTTGTTTCAAGCCTAATATTTCAGTGCATTATCTTCGTATTATGGAAAGTAAAATATACTGAGGAGAAGCATTTCTAGTCTTCGTATTATGAGATCAATGGTCCCTAGAGGAAAACATTTCTAACCTAATTTTTTACATACATCTTCTTATTATGGACTTCACATACTATATAGAGAAACATTCTAGCCTGATTTTTTAACATCTGTCTTCGTATTATGAAGACAATTTTTTAGCATTTATCTTGGTTTTGAACATACTCTTATGTGTTCGTATATAATTATCACAGTACACCAACGAAAATATCTGTCGAAATTTTTACATTCTTCTTCGTATTATGGATATCACAAAGCTCTAAATCATTTCGAGCCATATTTTCAACATTTATCTTCGTATTATGGAGATCACATCGTAATAAAAAAATAATTCTAGCCAAATTTTAACATATATAATCATATTATGGAGATCACAGTACACCAAAGAGACTAATTTCCAACTGAATACAAGAACATTTCTTTTCGTATTATGATTACAATACCTCAAAGAGACTAATTTCTAACCGAATATTAGAACATTTATCGTCGTATTATGGAGATCATAATACACTAAAGAACATTTATAATCTAATTTTCTTACATTACTCTTCGTATTATGGAGATCACAATACACTTAAGCATTTCTTTCATATTATTTTTTATCTATCTTCGTATGATGGAAATATACTTAACAGGAAGCTAAAAATTATCTAATAGGTTTCAGTCTCATCTTTATAATGTAGGGTTATCGCATCGTTCTTTGCATAAAACTAAATGAAATAGACTTCAGAGGTTTAAAGAGAGATGTATTAGCAATAAGTGATATAATTTTTACAGTTTCCTTAATTAGTTTTTGACGAAAATTTCCCCCTTTTGCAATATTAGGCTATGTCTTAACAATGTCCAAGATACTGAAGCAGTTAGACGACTTTATGAAGCGCTGTTATTTAGTGGAAATAAAATTGATTTGATATAACTAATTTTATCAGTTGTGACTTTCCGTAAGTAAGTAAGTAAGTACTCCCTTTTTTAGTTCATCAGTGTATAAGTATTATATATAATGGAAAAAAGCTCAACAACAACAACAACAAAAAGAAAAAAAATCCTAGATAAAAAGCTCTCGTCTTCGTTTTCATACCCGTAATTCAAGACGAAATCTCCAAGCTACCTTTTTTATTCATTATTATTTTTCATGTTTTTAATGAAGATGAATGAGACGCTCCTGCGAGTCATTGTGTACCAAAAGCCTCGCTGTTATTTACTCCAGAAAACAAACAGTAACAAAAATGAAAAAAAAGGAAAACAAGATGTACGAAATGCCTAAGACATTTTACATTTATTTTTAAAAGTAAAATAGGCTATATACTCTTCAAAGATAAACTCTTTGCTAGTGTTCTTCAAAGTACAGTAACTTAGAAATTACTTTGAATCTTCTCATACTACACAATTTTAAATTCCTTCTCGTAAATGTTTTTTTTCCTAATTGTTGGTGAACTTTATCAATATTACAAAAAAAATCTGTGTAAACTCTTGATACATCTCAAGGAGAATAATTTCCCAAGTCTAATTGTTAATGTTTTGGTGAATATTTGGTGCTAAATACCTAATTAGGAGATTGTTTCTCTTGATTGTTGGCGATTATTTCCAAATTTATGTAAATCTTTTCGGTTCTGGTTTTACGTCACGGACTCCCTTTTCAACCAAGGGCTAGGACGGTTGCCTTCTTGCGAAGGATTATTATTATTATTATTATTATTATTATTATTATTATTAATATTATTATTATTATTATTATTATTATTATTATTATTATTATTATTGTATTTTCCAATTATGGTTGCTCGTACTGTTATTATATCCTACCCACTATTTCTACCTTATATCTTTTAAAATTGGATCACAATCAGACTTTAAATTCTAAAACACGATTTATTTCCCAGTTCTTGATTATTTCTTTATCACATTTTAATAATATTTCTTTTCTTCATTGACACTTATCGTAATAACTTGTGGTTAGCTGCGCAAATATGGCTATTCAATAAAGACTGAAATAAGTTAGATATATCGTTTTAAAGGTAACTTTGCATCCGGCGACATTGAAACAAATATTACTGTATATGAGAATTAGGGATTTTAGCGAAGTCTCGAATTAGCATTAAAGAAGGAGGTTTATAATATTTTTATTTTATTTTTTTTTATTTTAGAAGTGAATATCTTGACTTATAACTGCAAGATAAATATATATCTTGAAGAACATTACCACATTTCAGCGCGTGTAAATATTCATCAGTTTGTCGTTGCCTCTAGGCACAAATTCACAAACTTTCTTAAATTCAACATGAAATGAAAACGAGGAAGGGTTCATCATACAATATTCTGTTCTGTATTGATGATGAAGTTTTAGAGCTATCTTTAATTGTTTGAGACTTAAATTAACGAATTATATTTACTTCATATTGTAGGGATTGCTGCCCATATATTTCTTTATAAAGGAAACTTATTTTATATACTCACCCGCGTCTACATGCCTGTAGATCCAAGCCCATATCAGCCCCTGTAGGATGAGCCTCAGGCGCTGGGCCCTGTCCATAGTGGAGAGGGGAGGAGAGGCGACACGGGTGCTTGAGTTAGCCGCGCACCTCCCGCATAGCGCAGCCTCTCTCGCTCTCTCACTCGCTCTTTTCACTTGTTCCTTACCATGACAGGACCCGATATGAAGGACTTCCCTGCCCTGCCCCGAAGCCGCGCCCCGTCTCGACACTCATCTTACCCGACCCAGCTTGTCGTGCCTCTTATTCAAAACGCCCACATATGGCACTCCTGAAATGAACGTTTATACCCAACCCTTCCAGTACGAATATCAGAAATTTAGGAATTTTCGGTAATATTGGATATAATTTGCTCAGTGATTTTAGTGGTTTATATTACCAAAATGGTTGGCATTTTAGATATTTGTGGAGGAGTAGGTCATGTACATTGGCAGCGGGGTTGAGGAAAGGCCACGGTGGCACCATGAGTGCCACGAAAGCTTTACAGACTTAAGAATCTCTTATCACACCTGCACCTCACAGCTGCTACCAGACGCTCTACTCACATTCTAATCACGTCTCCTACTACAACTTCATTTCTCAAAATTTGAATTTTTTCAGGGGTGTCATTTTCTGTCTGGAAAACAGATACTTATGTTGACTTAAAAGTTTCGTTAGGTCATGTCACTTAACTACATTTATTAATTAATTTAAAAATTTTTCCTACAATTTACATTGAGTATTAATAAAGAACCTTAATCATAGAATGATATTATTATATAAGTCAAATCAAATCCAATTGTATATATGCCAATAAACAAGTAATCAATAAAATGAGTAAGGAGTAAACAGAATAAAGAATGAACACTATGTATATAACCTAGAAAAAAGATATATATTGGGTTTCTAGTAGTAACTTCGTATTTATATATAGATATTGGCTTCTTCACAATAGAGTATGCTAATAATTAGAAAATGATGCACTTTATCATCTAGTTTTTTTAATGTATTTCATTTATGTAAGCTTTCATAATTTATCTGCCTTTGGAAGGGGAAATTCCTGAGATTGTAAATGTTTATTTTATTTATTTATATATTGGTATTAACAGAGGTAATTCTTTGAGAGCAAATTTTCAAATTTAGTATTTTTTAGTACCACTTATATGGGATATGTTAACACTGTATATATATATATATATATATATATATATATATATATATATATATATATATATATATATATATATATATATATATATATATATATATATATATATATATATATATATATATATATATATTATATATATATATACATATATATATATATATATATATATATATATATATATATATATATATATATATATATATATATATATATATATATATATACACTCGAAGTTTGGGCATCGCATGATTAACAGTCATCACAAATAATGTTATGTGTGTTATTATTCTGGAAACATGATAGGCCAAACATTAGAGTTCTCTCTCTCTCTCTCTCTCTCTCTCTCTCTCTCTCTCTCTCTCTCTCTCTCTCTCTCTCTCTCTCCTACGTATTAATCGTATTCATGGCTTCTTGATTCTAGAACAGTCCATCCTCAGTAGACCAGTAAACTCATTTACACTTTCAGAATGATATCATCGAGACAATAACCTTCTGCTTGTTTGGATTATATGTTAATATGGCGGAGGACATAAGCTCTCTAACTAGTTCCTGAACTATCATCTCGATATTTTTTTTTTTTAGTATGACACCAAGATGGTCTAAGAAAAATGCCCTCAGAAGGCCTGAGCACGAAGAAACATAAAGCAAAGAGATACATCTAATGATGAAGAGTGTTGTGACTTGTTAGATGTGAAGGGAAAATGAGAGATGTGTAATAAATATGCAAGAGTATTCTGTGTAGCTGTAGGCATATAAAAGAAGGAAGACTTACCATCGAACTGTCCAGGACAGTCCTAAATAGTTCTAAATAACCTCCAGCTGTAGCTTCTCAACGGGTGGCTGGTGCCATGGGCCAACCTACTACATAGTTTCCATCACAGTATGACTAACTCACTTCCCTTGACGCAATATTTTAGATATTTTTACCTAGAGGTGCAAGAAGAGTAATTTACTATTACTTTACGGATAGTTATGTACGCCAATAGCTTTTAATTCCCTTACCTCTCCAACTTAACTGCGTCCATCTCCATTCGTATGTGGGGATTAATTGTGACACACACACACACACACACACACACACACACACACACACATATAAATATATATATATATATATATATATATATATATATATATATATATATATATATATATATATATATATATATATATATATATATATATATATATATATATATATATATATATATATATATATATATATGTTGAAGCCTCAATGATGCACTGGTCTCAGTCTATTAAATATCTTGTGACTTTTGATGATGGTTTTCTATTTCATGAAACTCTGATGTCTCTACTAACTTTGGCGTGAACAGATATTCTGAAATTGACGTCCATAGTATAGTTACTTACCTTTTAGGCCAGTAAAGCAAGTTCTCTCCAGTTTTCCTTCCAGAAATTCACAAAATTATTTTGATTTATTAGACCTTTATATGAACTGGGACATGCATTTTATCAACAGTGAAGAAAGGTTCGGTTAGGTTAGGGTAGGTTAGGTCAGGATAAAATTTGAGCATGAAGGAATAACTCAACTTTTAACCTAACCTAACCTAACCCTTTCTTTATTGTTGAAAAAAGATAAGTCCCAATTCTTAAGGGTCTCTTATTTATTTCAAATTCCGTTAATGGGGGATGCAAAACTATCTCAAGTCTATGCTAGTCCCAAGCCCGAATGGATAGAGAAAATTAGTATCAAGAAGGGCATCTGACCTAATACAATGAACCAAAATTATATGCTTACCTCTAAGAAGTTAGCGAAAACAGCATCCTCATATAAACACTAAGACGCTTAACATAATGAGAAACGATGTTTATTTATTATGTAGATACCCAGCCAAATTTGCTATCAATATATATGGAAATTATATTTATTTTGTGTTTTATTTGTCACAATTAGTCCCCATTTGAAAAAGGGTGGACGCAGAAAGGTTGAAACTATAAAGGCAATTAAGACTAGATACTCTTCCTAACTCCCCGCGGCAGGAAAATATCCGCGTTAGTCAGGCTTGTCACAGTTTGACTTTGACGGTCTTCCACTGAGCAGACCCAGCCCAATTTTTTTTTTGGGGGGGATTGATATAACCTCGAATATACTCTTGAAACCTCATTGTTGTTGTTGTTTGCTAATTAAGGTATCACTGTTAATGCTCATTATAATGGAGGGAGGACACAAATATAATTGATGATCACCAAGTTTATCTTCATGACGCAGTTGAAATCAGAAGTTATGACAAATGTTCTTGTTTGATAATGTTTTTTCATTCGTCCCCAAAATGCCAATACAAATTAACTCTCTCTCTCTCTCTCTCTCTCTCTCTCTCTCTCTCTCTCTCTCTCTCTCTCTCTCTCTTTTCTTCTTCTTCTTCTTCTTCTTCTTATGATGATGATGATGATGATGGTGATGATGATAAAGGAATAATGCTCTCATGTCTAAGACAGATCGTTATAGCATTATAGTCATTACAGGGAAGATTCGAGTCAGTCAAAAAATAGACACCTAATGTACATTAATTCCTGATTAAGCAAACAAACAAACATTTATTTAACCTAACCTAACTTTCCTTAAGTTGAGAATATTTTTGATATTATTAATTCTAGCGTTCAACCTCACTCTTAACTTAGGCATCTGCCTTTTGCCTCAATACCTGATAAAGGACCTAAAAATAACACGAGGTGGCTATTCAAGGAGAGTTCCGAAGAGTAAATCTCTACATCTTCATTATATTTAAGTCATGACTAGGACTGATTCTTCATCTTTCTCTCCTTAGCATCGACTGTATGAGATAATTGCAGCTCGTAAATATATTGATTATCTTTCCTTTCCTAGCCTAAACTAAGAGTTAATTGCGTCCTTTGAATGGCGGATGCGGGAAGACGTGTGTCGACTAGACCTATTCTGAGTATTGAGAATAAAGGAGTCGCGGATCAAAATGAGAAACCAGGCCAAGTCTAGAAAGCCACAAGTAATTGTCTGGAAACGCATTCAAATGACGATCCATGAACGATTGATCCTCAAAGTGATAAACATCGGTCTACCAGGCGTATGGTAAATTGAGCATATCAGTATACATTTATATCTGGGTGTAAGGAAGGAGATTCTGCTTTTATTCCCTAGCTTCAATATATTTGTGTTCACTCCTATTTGAATGGGAACAAATTGTGACAGAGCGAAAGTCAGCAAGCGTCAAGATGAAACGTCTGTTTTATATACATTTTGCTGTTTAATGGTGCTTGTACTCTCTCTCTCTCTCTCTCTCTCTCTCTCTCTCTCTCTCTCTCTCTCTCTCTCTCTCTCTCTCTCTCTCTCTCTCTCTCTCTCTCTCTCTCTCTCTCTCTCTGCCAAGCAATTTCAGGGAATAAGAACATGTTCATTATTGCTATAACTCAATGATTCGAGTCAAACTAGGCTAGTATCGCTAAATGTGTATTTTTTGAATTCGTCGATTATCGAGTAACTTAACCTAAACTAACCATCCTAAAATACCCTGAACTAAAGTAGCGTTACAAGAAGAGCCAGGAGTGCATATCAGGCTTGGTTAGGTTAGGTTAGTCTACATACATGGATATCAGAATTTATGCACACATTATAATATGCACAGTGTGCATTTGTGGCGTAACTATGTAGTACGTGTGTGTGTGTGTGTGTGTAGTTACCTAATTTCACTCACGGGAAGCAGCCCTATGCCCATAATTCCCGGTCTCCTGGACGATTTCCTTTATCGACCATTAACGATTATTCTGTATGTCCTAAGAATTATGACTTTAGCATCTACCTTGTCCTCATTTAAGGAATATTAATTATCGCTTCTTATGTGTCCGTGTATACGTGTGTGTGTGGAGGTGTGTACAATAGATATGTGCGTATGTATGTATTGTATGCAAAGAACAACGAAGACTGTCAAAGGAAGACGAGAGAGAGAGAGAGAGAGAGAGAGAGAGAGAGAGAGAGAGAGAGAGAGAGAGAGAGAGAGAGAGAGAGAGAGAGAGAGAGAGAATATGTGATGTAGGAGGAGTGAGTGTCTTTACCATAAAGAATGAGTAGGTGTAAGTTGATGACCATGATGAATGCCACTAGGAAGGCATGAGAGGGTGCACAGGAAGAAGAAGAAGAAGAAGAATAAGGGGGGGAGGAGTACATGTGTGTGTGTGTGTGTGTGTGTGTGTGTGTGTGTGTGTGTGTGTGTGTGTGTGTGTGTATGGATAATTAACAAACAATGAACTCCCATTCATGGATAATATATTCAAGGTGTGCATATATGTATGTATGTATGAATGTATGTTTGTACGCATATGTGTGTGTGTGCAAAATATTAAAATTTGAACTCCAAATTGACTGATCTTATGTTTGAAGTGTGTGTGTGTGTGTGTATGTGTGTGTGTGTGTGTGTGTGTATATATTTATGTGCTTGCGCGTGTGTATGTATGTGCAGGTGTATGAGTATGTGCATGTGTGTCCGTGCGCGCTCGCATTATAATAAAAGTGTTAATTTCAGATGCTTGATCTTAAATTTGAAGAGCGTTTGTGTTTGTGTGAGTATCTGTAGGTGTTCGTACGTGTATGAGGTTAGCATTGGAGTTAGATCATGGACTATGACAATTCCTAATTCCTGAACAAAGGAAAAAATTATCTTCAATATTTCATAAGTACTTTGTTCGTTGCATATAAAATTTTTACATTTTAATTATTTCTTCTGCGGACGAGAAGTGAGCTACGATCCCTCTTGCCCCTATCTAGCTTGTGAAAATACCATTTCACCATCGAACCCACGCGCCTACTGCTGGATATACGAAGGTTAAAAGATTAGTTAGAGTATTTTATTAATATTTTGCCCTAAAACTTGTGAGTCTTTGCCAATATCAACTCTCGACCTTTGAAACCACAATACTAATGTTGGAGATACAAGGTTAACAGATTGGATGAGAACTTTGTTAATTCTTACCCTAAACCTTGAAAGTTTTTCCAATATCTACCTTAATCTTTGAAAATTGGGATTTTGCTCCAAACCAAAGCTAATGTTCGAGATATGACGGTTAAAAGATTTGGTTAGAGTTTTTTTTTTTTTTTTTTTTTTTTGCTAATATCTATCGTCCACCCATTTTTTTTCTTTTTTTTTCGGTATTAACTCTAAACCCTGAATATTTGGATATTTTCCAAAGCAAATCTAAAGAATCAGATTTTTGTAACTATGGTGGGCCAAAATTAACTGATCGAGTTCGTAAAAATTCTTGAAAGTGGACAACTTCGCTAGTATGGACACGTGAAGAGAATGGAGGAGAAAAGATATTCTTCTTCTTCTTCTTCTTCTTCTTCTTCTTCTTCTTCTTCTTCTTCTTCTTCTTCTTCTTCTTCTTCTTCTTCTTCTTCTTCTCCCGTTCGGGGTCCTCACAGAAGATCAAACGTTTTCATATTGCCACATCCCCTGCGTCCTTTTCCGTCACACTAGGCGCCATCATATCCTCCCTCATCACATCCATATACCTTCACTTTGGCCTATCTCTCCCCTTTCCGCCTGGCAGCTCAATCCTTAGCATCTTTTTCCCACCAAACCCTCTAGCCTTCCTCAGCACATACCCATTATATTTCTGTCTTGCCTCTTTCTGCATGGATGAGAACAAATACTTTCTGGAATATCTGGAGTGGAAATCAGACGGCAAAAGAAGACCAGTGGGAAGACTAGAGAAAAGTTGTATGGAAAATCTGGAACTGTCAATTAGAAATTGATTGAGGGCATTTCTGAGGCAGGATGATTAACAGACAGGGAAGCGTACTTGGTGAGAAAGAGGAAAAAAATTCAGGTTTAAAGGTTATGTTAAAGTCTTTGCCAAGTTCCTAACATGTGTTCCTATGTTTTATTCTCTTCAAACATATCTACTAAAATATGGGTTATAAAAATACATAGGCTAA
This sequence comes from Halocaridina rubra, assembly GCA_037179515.1. Lineage (NCBI taxonomy): Eukaryota > Metazoa > Arthropoda > Malacostraca > Decapoda > Atyidae > Halocaridina > Halocaridina rubra. The sequence goes on from JAXCGZ010015105.1 coordinate 279,412, forward strand.
GTGATTTAGTTTGTTCATCAATATAATAATTTTTTAATATTTTATTTATTATTTATGTATCTTTATTAATATCTTTTGCCAAATGGTACAAGGTAATTTTTTTGAAGTTTTTACTTTACTTATCTTTATTTATTTATTTATTTATTTATTTATTTATTTATTTATTTATTTATTTACTTATTTATCTACTTATTTACTTATTTAATTTATTTATTTACTTAGTTATTATTTGACATCCAAGTGTGGCGAAAATCTTGACCTGTGGTGGATGAGATTTATTCTCCTGAGTAGGTTTTCTTTATAGATTTTCTTTTAATTTTATTTATATGTATGTAATTATTTCAATATTTATTTATTTATTTATCAAACTATATTATATATTTATATTTGAATATTTAATGTTTTATTTATCTAAATATTTAATTAATGAGAGCTTTTAATCGGACATTTTTACCCTTTTGCGAACTCCAAAGTCGAGAGGATGCTGTTTCATAACGGAACCTCTACTTACACATCTAACGACGTACGTACTTATTGAAATACAAGAGAAACGCCATTACCTTCTCCTTCGTAGTTCCAGTATAGAGGAAAAACCAGATGTGAGAAAGGTACTCCTTCAGGAGATATAAATTTATTTATCTTATTTTTATGTTCTATTATTATTATTATTATTATTATTATTATTATTATTATTATTATTATTATTATTATTATTATTATTATTATTATTATTATTATTATTATTATTATTATTATTATTATTATTATTATTATTATACTATTATTGTTATTATTATTATTATTATTGTTATTATTATTATTAATTTATTATTATTATTATTATTATTATTATTATACTATTATTGTTATTATTATTATTATTATTATTATTATTATTATTATTATTATTATTATTATTATTACTATTATTATTATTATTATTATTATTATTATTATTATTATTATTATTATTATTATTATTATTATTATTATTATTATTATATTATTATTATTATTATTATTATTATTATTATTATTATTATTATTATTATTATTATTATTTTTATTATTGTTATTATTATTATCATTATTATTTCTCTGTCTGTAAACCTTGAAAAATGATTAAACGTATCGGTAGCTATTTTGAGGTTAGATAGTATAGTTCCTTCAGATTTTCATATAATAAGAAATAGCAGTAGTAGTAGTAGTAGTAGTAGTAGTAGTAGTAGTAGTAGTAGTAGTAGTAGTAGTAGTAGTGGTTATTGGAATATCAGAATAGATAGTGGAATATGCATTAGCAATTATATTTTTTTTTTTACTTCAATTTAGTACGTCTTTTTCAATGGTAATTTTTTTTTCAAATTTCCTTGTCATTGTTCAACATTACTGTTGATAATCTTCATTATGGATATGGGGACTGCAATAGCACAGTGGTTAGGGCGCTTGTTTCGATCCCGATGTGAGACGTAAGTAAAGGAATTAGGCTTCACAATACCAACCCGTTTGTGTCCATCTCAATTCGCATGGGGGTAAAAAAAAAAAAAAAAAAAAAAAAAAAAAAAAAAAAAAAAAAAAACCATACATACCGGAATACAAATACCGAAAAACTTTCATGGTATATGTGTCAGTTCTCTCCTACGCTAGCACAAAGGAACCAGCTAGCTTATTCATTCTGATGTATCCATTCGTCCTCTTTAACTTTTTTGAAGGTATGTATACTTCATACCAGTAGGTCATTTAGATTTGCACCTACGTAAGACAAACAGCTATGTATTCTCAGACTCTTTAGTTATGTTATTATGGAAATATGCTTTACGGCACAAAGCAACCAGCTAAGATATGCACTCTGCAGTATGCATTAGTCCTCTGTAACATATTTGAAGGTATGCATACTGCATACCAGTATTTCATACAGCAATGAAAACGATAATGTATGTATTGTTGCTTTTAAGAGCTTAGGAAATGAGAGAAGTAGTAGCTTATAAACTTTAGAAAATTTAATGGTCAATAGTCTTTAATCGTATGAAACTCTGATGCTCATTACTTCATAGGTTTAATAAAATTTGATGGTCCGTAATATATAATCTTCAGAAAATTAGATGGTTAGTAGTTTGTAAGCCTAAGAAAATTTGATACATTTATAGTTTATAAACTTTGCCGGCCATATGCAGAGCATTAGTTCTACTAGTGATCACTTTATTGGTATAATAAGCATTTAATAAGATTGAATAATCCTTTGTAACATGAGACGATACCTATAAGGCCGCTTTTACACCAAAGAGGTACGTAACACGTGGCATGCCACAGGACACGCCAGTTGAAAACTAACATCCGGAAATATATGAAACCTTTCACACAGAAGTAGCGTGAAACGTCCCGTGTGCCACGTGCAAATTGCGTAGCAAGTAGCACATGGGACGTGCCACGCCACTACTGTGTGTAAGATTTCATATATTTCCAGATGTTCGTTTTCAACTGGTGTGTCACGTACCAAGTGCCACTTTGGTGTGAAAGCGGCCTAAAAGATGCCACTCACTTATGTACACTTCTAAAGATTACGCTTTAAGGGATTGTACGACCCATGGTAGCATTTAATGAATTCCCAATGATAAGTAATGCAAATAAATGCACACGTAAAACTTAATACATAAATAGATAAATAAATAGATAAATTACTTTATGCCAGACAGCTATACCGGAAATTACAATATAAATACAACAGAGTTTATTATATGTGTATAATTTCTACAGTCTAGGAGTGAATGCGGACAACGTGTTAGATAAATAATGATAAAATGCCAAATCTCACAGAGAATAATGTTAGTTTTTATTGTTGATATAGTTTATTTTTCGTTTATGTCCTCTGACAGTCTGTGACAGGGTTCTGTTTGCTATTTTTGTTCTTTCTCTGGATATCATGATCTCTTGTGATTTGCTTAGTGTTTCTTCCCACAGAAGTATAAGTACAGTGAAGTGCTGGACTTGTTAAAGCCTCAAGTGTGGATAACCTATTAACCATCATAAGACATGCATCACCCACGCTGTCCAAATGACACCCCCCAAAACAATCCATCCTTCTAAGACTCCCT
>JAXCGZ010015105.1:287500-294156 GCA_037179515.1 Halocaridina rubra
TATAAAACGGACAGAAAGAAAACTGGAAATCAGAGAACAGAGATAAGGGGTAAAGCTATAAGCTGGGCGTTTGGCCAACAGAGCCATGTGCCAGACTCTCTCAAAAGCTGTATAGATATCAAGGGCGACGACAAAGGATTCCCCATAGTTCCCTAGAGTAGATGACCATACATGAGCAAGATAGGACAGGAGGTCACCAGTGGACCTTGCCTTTCGGAAGCCGTACTGGTGACTGGAGAGAAGTGTGTTAGATTCAAGACGTTTCAAGAGGTGAACACTGAGCAGAGTTTCGAATACATTAGCGATAGCAAAGGTCATGGCAATAACTCAATAGTTTGAAGGAATATGTTAGTCATCCGTCTTAGGAACAGGTTAAACTAGAGTGTGCTTCTAGGGTAAAAGGAAAAAACTAGTTGAGAGAATGAGGCAAAAAAGTTGGGAAAGCATGGGATCCAATCTATATGCATGCAATACTTACAATTTTTGGTATTTTATGACTGAAACTACATATCTAACCACATATACACTGATGAAGCCAAGAATTATGTACTTTTTTTAATTTAGGTTTTCATAAATTGGGTTCGATGCAAGTGAGGAGCTGAACAGCCATTGCCTCCCTTACTTAATTCTTTTTCTTACCCTGTATTTAAATCTTTCTTCCAATGGTGTAGGGGACAAGTATATCACCTCCCATTAATAAAATTTGGTTAAAAGGGGGTGAAAAGAGGGGACTGGGGTTTCCTTTTTTTTGTATTTTCCTCCAAAGAGGTCAATGCTTGGTTATGACTCGGTCATCTCTCCCCTTATAAAGGGTATTATGGGCCCTGTATATAGATAGAAATATTCAAGTACCGAAGGGAATTATTACCTCAGTTTACCAATTAGGATAATAAATAACACTAAGGTAATTTATATAATCCGCCTCCCACTCTGTAAAAATGTTTTATAATAACCAGGTGTGTATAAGACACAGATGTTTTGTGATAGTCGTAAACATAAACAACGTTTTCAATGTGTGTGTGTGTGAGATTACCTAATTCTGATTACCTAATTGTGTTTACGGGAAAGAGCCCAAAGCTCGTATCTTCCCGTCTCCTGATCGGTTCCATTTTATACTTAGTGATACTTATCATACCTGTCCTTAAAACTATGGATTGAGATAGCATTAACTACCTCCTCGCTTAGCCAATTCCAGTTATCAACTACTCTTACACTGAAAAAGTATTTCCTTACATCCTGCGAAGAAGTTTTCTTACGAAGCTTCAAACTATGACCTCTAGTTCTAGAGCCGTGTGTGTGTGTGTGTGTGTGTCTGAGTATATATATATATATATATATATATATATATATATATATATATATATATATATATATATATATATATATATATATATATATATATATATATATATATATATATAAAGATGAAACGACAGAGTGATGAGATGACTTAAAATGCAATCTGAATGATTTTAACACGACACCGTTTCATTGTTCCTCGGAGCTGACCACTCTGCATCTGTGAGTCATGTTTCCATATATGGTAGAGTTGTAGCTTCCCGGTCTGAGGTTAGCAAGAGCATGCACTCAGTGTAACGTTCACATTAGCCAATACCAAGAGGGTACCGTCCTAGCCCTTAGTAGAAAAGGGAGTACGTGACGTAAAGCCAATCACTCGCCTGTTTCTAGTGGTGTCCTTGGCGAAGTGGTAGCATATGCGACTTTGAGGTGTCAGATTGAGAGGTCTCGGCCAGCCACGGTCTAAGGTTAGCATGCACTCATGGTAACGATCACACCTGTCATAACGGAAGTCCTTCGCAAGAAGGCACCGTCTTACCCCTTAGTAGAAAAGAGAGTCTGTGAGAATAAACCAATTATGCACACACACACACACACACACACACACACACACACACACACACATACACACACACACACACACACACACACACACACACACACACACACACACACACACACACACACACACACACACACACACACACACACACACACACAAACACACACACAGAGCCGTTTACCTGATCCTGTGGTTCCATATATTGTTAAAATCAGTATCCTTCCCATTTATATTAACTTGTTAGTTAGTTTGATACACGAAATAATTGAATAAGTAAAAAAAAAAAAATATCCACCTGTCAATTTTCTTCATTTTTTTTTTTTTTGCTTTTCTGTTAGCTTTCTCTTTTACTATTTTGTTTTTATTTTGTATATATATTGAGTTAAATGTAAAGTCTAATCTTGTGATAACATACCTTGGTTAGCAAGTGAGTTTATCAGTTAGGAAGAATATATAGCAGAAACAGGTGGGTGCCACCTCAGACACAGGTTCGAATTTTTCCTTCAGGTTTGACTTTTGTTTTGTTGCATTTTTTTCTTTTTCTTTTTATCCTTAAATTACCATGGTCAAGTTTTTAAGTTAAGATGTGTGTTACCAGAAAAGAGATAAACTGAGTCACTAAATAGCACTTATATGGACATATAAAAATTCGGTGTGAAGCTTAATTAAAAGTTTTTTTTTTCCTCTTTCTCGTCTTCTTTCTATATTCTGTGAGAGGGAGAACATAAAAATGACGCCATCTCTGTCCCAAACCTCTCCCATCCATGGGTCGGTAGGAGGGTAGCCATCAGGAGACTCAAACAGAAAATCAAGAATTTAGAGGAAATGGTTATAAGCTTGATGATAAAATTCATAATATGGATGGAGAAATGAAAGAGAATGAAACACTCAGAGAGCAAATAAGATCTTTGGAGGAAGCAAATAAAGCACAAGGGCAGGAGAGAAAGGAACTAGAAAAAAGAATAAAGAAGCTGGAAGGGGAAAAGAGTCAAATAGAATCTAGACTTTCTAAACAAGAAGATAAAAACAAACAGCTGAATGACAACCTAAAGGAATTAGATGTTAGTTCACTGCTCTCTTCTGAGAGAGACGAGATTGCTGCTTGGAATGTCCAGATTAAGGAAAACATTGAACAGTTCAGAAAAGAGTTCCAGGAGCTGAATATGGAAAATGATGCCATGAAAACTTCCTTTGCTGATGCACTAAAGGGGAATGTGGCAGTAAAAGAGGCTGTAAAGGTGGTGGCACTGGAAAACATACAAACAGTTGACTATAAAGAGACAGTAATCGAAAAAATGAAAGACGTTGTGATGGAAAGGGCAAACCCACTCATCAGACAGGCACTTGATAAGGAGAAGACCGTGGTAATCTCAGGCATGAGCGAGTCCCAGGAGCCAACATGGCAGGGGAGACTTGAAGAAAATAAAGCTAGGGTTGTAGACCTGATAAGAAAGCTTGGAGTAGTATGTGGTCCTGAGGATATTGTAAACATACACCAACTAGGTAAATATTCGAGGGAAGGAAAGCCGAGACCAACAAAAGTAACCTTTGAGAGAGGGGAAACATGTAGGGAAATATTGTTGAGAAAAAAAAGTCTAAAAGACCTTCAAGAATTCAAAGAAGTGTTCATTAGACAATACAGAACACAGGAAGACATGGGAAAAATAAAAAACTTGTTGCAAGAGACAAGAAGGTTAAATGATGAAAGAAATGAAGAAGAGAAGACAAATTTTCATTACAGAGTACTTCCAGACAAAGGGGAGATAAAGAAGATAATGACAGAAGATCAGGGGATGGGGCCTCATTAAGATTGTTATACACAAATGCTGATGGATTAGCTGGTAAGGCAGTAGAATTAAAAGATAGGATTCACAACAGTAAGGCAGATATAGTAGCAATTACAGAGACTAAGTTGAGTGAGGACATAAACAGTGTCACAGTTTTTCCTAAGGGTTTCAGAATACTAAGGGTTGAAAGATCTGAGAGGACTGGTGGAGGGATAGCACTGCTCATAAGTGAAAGGATTCAAGTCGAAGAAATAAACTTGGCTATAGAAAGTGAGTTCAAGGAATTTCTTGTTGCTCGCATAAATACTGGGTCAGAGAGCATTATAATAACTGTTGTATACAACCCACCAAGGAACCAAAATAGGCTTGAAGTTTATGAGGAAAGTCATATAGGTACTATAGAAGTCATAAACTCAGTTCATTACATGGCACGGGAAAAAAAATGTAGGATTTTGATTATGGGAGACTTTAATCATAAAGAGATAGATTGGATAAATCTTGACCCACACAGTGGTGAGGACTCATTCGGGGCAAGATTCCTAGATTGCGTACAAGGGAATTTCCTACACCAACATGTAATGGAACCAACAAGGGCAAGGGGTGGGGATGAGCCATCACTACTTGATCTAGTGTTCACAGATAATGTGTTGGATATTGAAAAAATTGAGTATGAACCACCAATTGGAAAGGGTGACCACTGTGTGTTGTTGATGGAGTATATCATTGAAGATATTCTTCCTGAGAGTAGAGGCACTGAGGACATGAGGAGGAACTATCCGAAAGGAGATTACATCAAAATGAATGAGCTTTTTGCAGTTATTGAATGGAGAACCTTATTTTACAACAAATCTGTACAAAAAATGTATGGCATCTTTTGTGAGAAATATGGGAAGATAGTAGATTGCTGCATACCTGTCACCAAAGTAGGTGTAATTCATGCCAGAGAGAAATGGTTTGATAATGGGTGTAAAAGAGCTAAGGAGTGGAGAGACAAATGCTGGAAAAGGTATAGGAGGAGAAAAAACATAAATGCCTGGGAAACCTACAAAAGAACAAGAAATGACTACCTAAGTAAAAGGAGAGAGGCAGAGAGAGACTATGAGAGGGACATCACCAGGAAGGCTAAAGAAAATCCCAAGCTTTTCCACAGCTTTATCAGAGGAAAACTGAAGGTAAAAGAACAGGTTTTAAGGCTAAAGAGAGCGGATGGAAGCATCACTGAGACGGATGAAGAGATCTGCAAAGAATTGAACAAGGAGTTTCAGTCAGTATTTACAGTAGAAAATACCCCACCCCCTCAGATTGCAGTGATAGAAGCTCAAGGGCCAGAATTAGAGAACATCAACCTTACAGCCACAGAGGTATGCAAAGCGCTGATGGATTTAGATGTTCATAAAGCTACAGGTCCTGATGACATATCCCCTCATGTGCTTAAAAAATGCGCAAACACAATATCAGTGGCACTAAGTATCATATTTAAGGAGTCACTGGAGTCGGGGGAGATTCCAAGATGCTGGAAACAAGCAAATGTGATACCTATCTTCAAAAAGGGAAGGAGGGATACGGCTCTGAACTATAGACCAGTTTCCTTGACCAGCATAGTTTGCAAAGTTATGGAGAAACTACTAAGGAAACATATCTCTCTTCACTTGGAATCCTTCAACTTTTTGTCAGTGAGGCAACATGGCTTCAGAGAAGGTAGATCAACAGTAACAAACTTATTAGAATTTTATGATGAGGTAAGCCAAATCTTACAGGAAAGAGAGGGCTGGGCAGATTGCATATTCCTAGACTTCCAGAAAGCGTTTGACACTGTTCCACATGGGAGACTTATTAGGAAGCTGCAATCAATGGCTAGAATAGGTGGAAATGTTTTGGAATGGATAAAAACTTACTTAGAAGGAAGGGAACAGAGGGTTAGAGTAAGACACTCAGTGTCTGAATGGAGAAGAGTTAGTAGTGGAGTTCCACAGGGTTCAGTTTTAGGGCCACTTTTGTTCCTTGTATATGTAAATGACCTACCAGAGTCTGTAAATTCATTCATGAATATGTTTGCAGATGATGCAAAGATTGTGAAGAAAGTAAAAAACGAAAACAATGGTAGAGAACTTCAGGAGGATCTAAATAATCTGCATGAGTGGTCAGAAAAGTGGCTAATGAAATTCAATACTTCAAAATGTAAGGTAATGAGAATGGGTACAAGTGCAAGAAGGCCCAAGCTTGACTACTCGGTGGCTGGAGTACAACTTCAAGAGACAGAAAATGAGAGAGATCTAGGAGTAAACATACTGGCAGATTTGTCTCCAGAAATACATATAAATGGCATAGTAAGGGCAGCATATGCATTCTTATCAAATGTAAGGGTAGCCTTCAGGCTCAGGGACAAGGAAATGTTCAGAAATATTTATGTAACCTATGTGAGGCCCAAACTCGAAAATGCAGCCCCCTTTTGGAATCCGCACTTGAAAAAGCACATAGCTAAGCTTGAAAAAGTTCAAAGACATGCCACGAAACTGGTGCCAGAAATACGCAATCTCAGTTATGATGAGAGGCTGAGGGAATTAGACTTACCATCACTGGAAGCTAGAAGAGTGAGGGGGGATATGGTGACAGTCTTTAAATTCCTTCATGGTTATGATAGAGTGGATAGGGATCGATATTTTGATATGGCTGGCTCTAGAACTAGAGGTCATAGTTTGAAGCTTCGTAAGAAAACTTCTTTGCAGGATGTAAGGAAATACTTTTTCAGTGTAAGAGTAGTTGATAATTGGAATTGGCTAAGCGAGGAGGTAGTTAATGCTATCTCAATCCATAGTTTTAAGGACAGGTATGATAAGTATCACTAAGTCTAAAATGGAACCGATGAGGAAACGGGAAGATACGAGCTTTGGGCTCTTTCCCGTAAACACAATTAGGTAATCACAATTAGGTAATCACACACATTCTGCCTTGAAGGATATTTAGAAGAGTTGCCAGAGGTGAAGCCATCACATCACATTACCTAATTT